>CBVK0101487531.1:0-23916 GCA_900067695.1 Picea abies
CTTTTTCAATCATTGAGGGAACATTAGAATATCTTAATGCGGTTGAATCCTCAGGAGAGGAGTCCTCAGATTCGTCTCACCGAAAAACATCCCTTCAATTCCAAGCCATCACCGTGCCAGCTGATGAAGTCCGGTTTCATTACCCCTGCGTCTCTGCATTATGTACGCAACCATGGCTACGTTCCATGTGGGGTTTTCGATGACTGGACTGTAGAAGTCTCTGGCCTTATTAAGAAGCCTGTCAAGTTCGCCATGTGGTAGCTCATGGATGAGTTCAAACCCCATGAGCTTCCCGTCACTCTCATCTGTGCTGAGTAAACCATTGGATTCAACTGAGGCTGTTCGCGTGGAAATTCATAGAGCACAGGAACAGAGGCATCTTCGAAGTAACGTGATATTGTCTGTGTGTGGCCAAAGGAAGCGCGAAAACCCTCAAAATTAACATGGCACTCATATTGCTCCCCGTCTGCAGGAACACAATAACGTGGCTTCGCTCCACGATCTTAGGATCCTTTGTGCCATTTGACGATAAAATCAATTTCCACAAGACCATCGCCAAAGCCATTGCTATCAGTATCATGATTCTAGTCCTGGATCATATAAGCTGCGATTTTATTAGAATTACAAATTGCGACGAGGAATCATATAATATTTATCTTAGAGAATATTTTGGCAGTAAAAATCCAAATTACGAAGCGCAGTAGGCATTATGAGTGTTTGCATGGTCGCCCTTATGGCTATTGTCTTCGTACTTGCGACCTCCTGGTTTAGAAGAAGTGTAGTGAAACTTCCTTGGGAATTTGATAAACTAACTGAATTCAACGCTTCCTGGTATTCGCATCATGCATTTGTCATGATTTACTTGCTTCTCATTGACCATTCCATTCATTTTTTCTTCATGCGAGATTGGAGGGAAAAAACTATTTNNCCATTCCATTCATTTTTTCTTCATGCGAGATTGGAGGGAAAAAACTATTTGGATGTATATTTTTGTTCCGGTGCTTCTATATTTTGGCGAGCGCACACTCAGAACATTCAGAGCAGGGAATTATATTGTCAGTAATGTCAAGGCGACAATTTATCGTGGAAACGTCCTGGATGTACATGTGTCAAAGATGCAGTCTTTGAGTACAAGCGAGGAATCTATTTATTTCTACAGTGCCTCGAGATCTCGCCGTTTGAATGACATCCATTTTCGATCACCTCTGCTCATGATGAACACATTAGCGTGCATATCAGAACAGTTGGAAACTGGAGGGTGTGAGTGTAGCATGCGGGAAAGAAACAAGGTGCATCAAGTGGAAGCTGCACTGCGTTATTAAAAGGAAACAGTTACTGTGAAATCAATCCACTGGTGCACAAGCTCCATTTGTTTTAGCTATATATTTAAATATTGTTTGTCGGCGAGCAAATCCAATAAAGTGAGCGCCCATGGTTGTGGCCGGTTTTTCTACAAAGACAGAGAGCCATGATGAGTTTTGTCAGGAATCCCTTAAAGTGAGCGCCCATGGTTATGGGCGGAAGTGCTACAGACCGCAGCTTCCAAGTGTTAAGGAAGGAATGAAAAATTGTCAAACGTTTAGTAACGGTCCGAGGAGCTGGCAGATGCGCCTGGTAGTTGTTGGAGTCTAGAAGACAAACCGTTTCAGATTCCTGGAACACAAAGAGTTTTATTCTTCTTTTTTAAAAAGACTGATGATGTAACAGACAAGCGAGGGGGGCGCGAGTGCAACGCTGAGGGAAAACCTCTATGAAGAGGGTTCCTTGTGTAATGCTGAGTTATTTTGTAAGCCATTAATGGAGTAATAAAGATGATTTTTTCCTTGTGACTGTGAGTTTCATCACAGTCGATTTCTTTCAGCATTTTCTTCTCCTTTTCATCTGTGTTAAATTTGTTTGGAATTCATTTGATATGCTCCTTACTCACAGCTGATGTGTTATCATTTTCATAATGTTATTTCTTCCTTATTCCGTCACAACTGCGTTTCATTTCATTTTCTTCTAACTGATGTGTTTCGTTATACATTAGTACGCCACTACTATAGCGAATGGATTTGGGTTTTCTGTAATTGTTTATTGTCTTTCCTCTGCACCAGCTATCAGCGGGTGTAAGACCAATCTGCATTTTCAGAATTCTGCATATATCCTTTGTTACATCAGCCTTTCCTTTTTCTTTCTGCTACAACATCATGATTTATCAAAGCGCTAAAAGATAGAATTACTTTGCCTCACTTTCCGCAAGTTATTTGATCTCTGCTATTGTCTCTTTTCTTCGGTTTTCATTTGACTCCATGCCCAATGGACCATTTCCCTGGTTTAACCCCCAAACTCCAAAAATCCAAGACCATCATTTACCCATAAATCTGCCCACCTTTTTCACGCTTACTTAATTTCATATTGTGACAATTTCAAGAGATCCCTCTTGAGTTGGAGGAGGGTAGCTTCCAATCCAAAGTGGTTCGAGGTTTCCTCGGGATTGATTTGTTGAAACCCATTTCAGTTTCTAGTGGAAACATTTTGGCCCCATTGCCAGGGATTTTCGAAGTTGATATCTATCCCTGGGAGAACGACATTGTCATAGTCCTAAGGCCTGGTTGAGCAGCCAGTCATAGGAAAATACTGGTTGCACATTCTCTGGCGATTCCATTAAAAGTTTATGATGGTGATTTCACTGGTAGGAGAACTCAGAATTATAGCTTTCACGTTAAGGCCACCCAATGGATGAAGGCCACCTGGTCTACTGTTCTTGGCACTTTACGAGAAAGTACCATCCCTAGAGGGAGCCGATGTTGGAACAGATATCAAAATTGACTGTGCTGCCCAAGGTACAAATTGGTTCTCATTCATTTACATTTGATCATGTATATGGTACCACTGGGTCTCCTTCAACACCCATTTTTGAAGAATGTGTTGCTCCACTTATTGATGGTTTGTTCCATGGCTACAATGCTACGGTTCTTGCATATGAACATAATGGTTCTGGTAAGACATATACCATGGGCACTGGTTATGGTAATGGTGGTGAAATAGGAATTATTCCTCAGGTTATGGAGATAATATTCAAGAAGATTGAAAGCCTAAAACATCAAGCAGAATTTCAGATAAGGGTTTCCTTCTTTGAGATTATGAAAGAAGAAGTACATGACTTTCTTGATCCTAATTCTCCATTTGCAACAAAGCCAGAAATAGTCAACATGTCCCTCCAACACCACAATCTGTCCATGAATGGTTTTTTTGTATTAAAAGAATTTCCCGAAGAACTCTGCCAACTCAAATTTATCCAAAGGCTTGACTTGAGCTGCTGTACTGCTTTTGAAAGGCTTCACCATCGATTCATGGAATTGGTCAGTCTAAGATATTTGAACTTGGAAAAGTGTGAAAACATTGCCAACCTTCCGGAAGGTTTTGGAAAGCTGAGTTCTCTACAAGAATTATATTTGAATTCCTATGCTAAGTTGAAAGAATTGTCCGGGGATTTTGAGTATTTGTCATCGCTAGAAAAATTAAACCTGAGAAATTGCGAAAACCTAGAGGGCGAATGGATGGATATGATTATCAAGATAAGGTCATTGAAATCAGTGGACATTACCGAAATCTGGAAGCTGACCGAGCGATGGATAGAATTCAGATTGGAAGCAAGTGAATGGAATATGATTGTGAAATTCTATCAGGCTAATGTTGATGCTGAGGAAGAGATGATGAGAAAGGCAGCATCTATGTTTTTCAGTGATGAATGTCTCTTGTTAGATTCTTACGGTTGCAAAATTAGGCCATCCACTTTAGCTCCAAACACCACGTTGGTTGTTGTTGACCGCCATCTTTCAAAGGATTTATGGAAATAGCTGGTGGAAAAAATTAAGGCACTTCAAAACAATTCATTATACCTGCGAATCATTCACTATATCCCCAACTTATCATATTCAGACAATCAGGAATACCTGCTAGAGCCTAAAGGCACAACTCTGAGTTTGTCTTTTAAGAGCAATGTAGCTCTCTGGGCTTTTCAAAGGATACTTTCTGGAGTTGTAGGATTTTCTAACTTGCACGGTGACTACGTGGTTACTACAACTATGGAGGAGGAAAATAAGGGCAACTGAGTCACAATCAACTTTTTCAATCATTGAGGGAACAATAGAATATCTTAATGCGGTTGAATCCTCAGGAGAGGAATCCTCAGATTCGTCTCACCGAAAAACATCCCTTCAATTCCAATCCATCGTCGTGCCAGCTGATGAAGTCTGGTTTCATTACCCCTGCATCTCTGCATTATGTACGCAGCCATGGCTATGTTCCACGCGAGGTTTTTAATGACTAGACTGTAGAAGTCTCTGGCCTTGTAAAGAAGCCTGTCAAGTTCACCATGCGGCAGCTCGTGGATGAGTTCAAACCCCGCGAGCTTCCCGTCACTCTTGTCTATGCAGGAAATCGAAGAAAGGAGAATAATATGATGAAGTAAACCATTGGATTCAACTGAGGATGTTCGCATGGAAATTCATAGAGCACAGGAACAGAGGGATCTTCAGAGTAATGGGATATTGTCTGTGTGTGGCCAAAGGAAGCGTGGAAACCCTCAAACTTAACATGGCACTCATATTGCTCCCCGTCTGCAGGAACACAATAATGTGGCTTCACTCCACGATCTTAGGATCCTTTGTGCCATTTGACGATAACATCAATTTCCACAAGACCATCGCCGAAGCCATTGCTATCGATATCATGCTTCTAGTTTCGGATCATATAAGCTGCAATTTTATTAGAATTACAAATTGCGACGAGGAATCATACAATCTTTATCTTAGAGAATATTTTGGCAGTAAAAATCCAAATTACTAAGTGCAGTAGGCATTACGGGTGTTTGCATGGTCAGCCTTATGGCTATTGTCTTCATACTTGCAACCTCCTGGTTTAGAAGAAGTGTAGTGAAACTTCCTCGGCAATTTGATAAACTAACCGGATTCAACGCTTCCTGGTATTCACATCATGCATTTGTCATGATTTACTCGCTTCTCATTGTCCATTCCATTCATTTTTTCTTCATGCGAGATTGGAGGGAAAAAACTATTTGGATGTATATTTCTGTTCTGGTGCTTTTATATTGTGGCGAGCGCACACTCAGAACATTCAGAGTAGGGAATTATACTGTCAGTATTGTCAAGGCGACATTTTATCGCGGAAACATCCTGGCTGTACATGTGTCAAAGCTGCAGGCTTCAAGTACAAGAAAGGAATGTATTTATTTCTACAATGCCTCGAGATCTTGTAGTTTGAATGGCATCCATTTTCGATCACCTCTGCTCATGATGAACACATTAGCATGCATATCAGAACAGTTGGAAACTGGAGGGTGTGAGTGTAGCATGCGGGAAAGAAACAAGGTGCATCAAGTGGAACCTATACCACGCTATTAAAAGGAAACGGTTACTGTGAAATCAATCCACTGGTGCATAGGCTCCATTCATTTTAGCTATATATTTAAATATTGTTTGTCAGCGAGCGAATCCAGTAAAGTGAGCGCCCATGGTTGTGGCCGGTTTTGCTACATAGACAGAGAGTTGTGATGAGTTTTGTCAGGAATCCCTTAAAGTGAGCACCCATGGTTATGGGTGGAAGTGCTATAGACCACAGCTTCCAAGTGTCAAGGAAGGAATGACAAATTTTCAAACGTTTAGTAACGGTCCAAGGAGCTAGCAGATGCGCCTGGTAGTTGCAGGAGTCCAGAAGACAAACCGTTTCAGATTCCTGGAACACAAAGAGTTTTATTCTTCTTTTTTAAAACGACTGATGATGTAACAGACAAGCGAGGGGGGCGCGAGTGCAGTGCTGAGGGAAAACCTCTATGAAGAGGGTTCCTTGTGTAATGCTGAGATATTTTGTAAGCCATTAATGGAGTAATAAAGATGATTTTTTCCTTGTGACTGTGAGATTCATCACGGTCGATTTCTTTCAGCATGTTCTTCTCCTTTTCAACTGTGTTAAATTTGTTTGGAATTCGTTTGATATGCTCCTTACTCACAGTTGATGTGTTATCATTTTCATAATGTTGTTTCTTCCTTATTTCGTCACAACTGCGTTTCATTTCATTTTATTCTAACTGATGTGCTTCGTTATAATTTAGTACGACCACTACTATAGTGAATGGATTTGGGTTTTTTGTAAGTGTTTATTGTCTTTCCTCTGCACCAGCTATCAGCAGGTGTAAGACCAATCTGCATTTTCAGAGTTCTGCATATATCCTCTGCTACATTGGCCTTTCCTTTTTCTTTCCACTACCGCATCATGATTTATCAAAGCGCTGAAAGATAGACTTACTTTGCCTCACTTTCTGCAAGTTATTTGATCTCTGCTATTGTCTCTTTTCTTCGGTTTTCATTTGAATCCATGCCCAATGGACCATTTCCCTGGTTTAACCCCCAAACTCCAAAGATCCAAGACCATCATTTACCCATAAATCTGCCCACCTTTTTCACGCTTACTTAATTTCATATTGTGACAATTTCGAGAGATCCCTCTCGAGTTGGAGGAGGGCAGCTTCCAATCCAAAGTGGTTTGAGGTTGCCTCAGGATTGATTTGTTGCAACCCATTTCAGTTTCGAGTGTCAACACATGGAACACCGCATTTCATTTCCACTGCTTTTCCATATCACTCGTATGCCACAAGGTGGTGAAACTCACAAACAATGGTTCTGATGGCTCAATGTCAGGGAATGTCTCTCCCTCTAGCATCTCTGAAGCTACAAATTCTATGAGAATCAATAACTAGCTAAATTAGAACTTGTAGCCTTGGTCCTGCGCTTCGCGATAGTCCTTCTCCAACTCATTGACCAGGTAGATCACCCAGTTCATCTGCATCCCTTTGACACACTTCCCTACAAGGTCGACTACGAAGCCTATGACTTGTGTCAGCCTTTTCTTTCTGACGATCTTGCCAACGATCAGTTGATAAGATAGGCACACTACGCCATCTTGGATGGAGGCTACCTTATAGCCTCGCTTCCTCTTCTCCACATCATCATATGCTTCCTTTATTCGCTGCACCAAGGAGCGATCTGATGTCTTTGCTGGGTAGAATTGGTGAGGGTCTATTCCTTGCATGCTTAGTCCAGTGATCAGGTGGATCAACACCGAATCCATAGTCACACGCCTATCTAACCAGAGATAACCTCCATGGTGGCATGACAGGAGGACTTTAACGCATGCATTAACCTCTTGATGTTTGTCAAAGTGGGGGATATTCATGACGTTCAGGATCGTTGACCTCACGATCTCCTTGATCCATGGCTGGGGAACTATCTTCTTCCCAGTCATCTTTGTCAGGTACTGATGTGGTGCGAGCATTGCATAATTCTTCTTGTCTCCTAGGTTAAAGTCACTTATCTTGAGGGCTAGGATCAGTCCCAACTGCATTCCAACTAAGCATATATCCTTTGGGAGGTATGCCATGATGAGTGTGTACTCGAATTCATGTGGGACATTGTCACAACTAACTATGCCAACCAGAGGCGGGATGTAGTCAAGCAAGACCGACGAGATTTGTTTCGCGTCCGCCAGATCATCAAGGTGCTTTCTTCTTTTCTCAGTCATTGCTCGACTAGACCGACGTACAGTTGAGGGGTATGCTTGCACTCCTCCCATCGATAAGGCATGTATTCCTGTGGACATGACCTTCTCATCCATAAGGTCCATAAAAATTTCTTCTATCAATTTCTCTACTACGCTAAGGTCACCTAACATGCACGCTCATAATCAAATAAATCGAGTAAGAGAATGGACGCTCAAGGTAATTGAAATGATGGAGAGGTCTATATAGTATAGTGTGGTATGCGATTAATTCTTTGTGGGCTTGAATATCTCAGTTTACAAAAGTGGCCCCGGTGAGGCATTCAACGGATTAAATAGACAACGACGTAACGGATTCCTTCAACAGGTTTACATGCCTCAATCAATACGATTCCATCCATTGTGGTCCCAATGGTCCAATGGTGATATTTATGGAAATAACTACGTTTCTAGCCATTCCATAGCGTTGTTCTAATGGTCGGGATGCCTCCAATGGTCATATATATTTGTCGTGGCGAAGTTCCATTCTGCGCAGTTTTTCTATTTCGATGAGGTTCAAGTTCTGTAAGCCTGCCTTCTACGAAGTCTTATCTGGAACTTCCTGTAGTCTTTCTAACTTTTCCTTCTTCTTACTAAGATTTCTTTCCTTATTTCCTTTGATCTAAGTCTCTGGGTTCCTCTTTCCATTCTTATCCGTATCTTCTCTTAGCATAGTAACTTCGCATTTTTGATGTTCTCTCAAAGGTTTCGAATGTAATATCTCTTCTCTTACTACTTCTGGGGTAGGTTTTCTTCTGTCCTTCATGGATAGGTTCTTTAATCCGTCTTGTGTTCTTTCAACCTCGACAGCTAATTCTCTGGCCCTCAGTTGCTTCAACTTGTCCTCTTGTTCTTGTATTAGTCACTCTATTTTCTTGGCTATGAAGTCCCTTAATTCTTTCTTTTTCTGTTCTGTGGATTCCTCTTCTTCTTTCCTTCGGATCTGATCTCTCTCCATCTAGGTATTTCCTAACAAAAGTTCAAAAGGAGAGATGTTCTCAACAAACCTAATGACTTCAAATTTTTCTTCAGTCGATGCTCCATGGGCTATCATAGGTACATGAGTAAGTCTTCCACATAGGGTTATCATCTTTCCTTTATTAAACAATCCTATCCCTCCTAATGAAGGAATAATAACAGGCTTTCCCAAAATTTCCCAAGTGCTTTCTGGCATGATATTTACCTGTGTTTCCTCATCCAGAAAACGGTCTATGTTGAAGTCTTCTATTCTTGTTTCTATGCACTCCTTCTCTTTTAATATCTTTGGTAAACTGATGTCTCTGTGAGCATTCAGTGTTTCTTTCATCTACAATAATATAGTCTCTGATTCTTTCTGGTGCTCTAACATATCCTTAGTCTCTTGACCTTATTCATAGTTTTCTTATCTCATATTCATCTTTTCAACTTTAGAAATCATTCTAGGGAAATCCAAAACCTCATGACCATCATATTTACAACAAATAGGACCTATGCCAGGGCATTCTTTAGAAAGATGTCTCGGTCTTCTGTAATTATAACACAGTGCCAATCCTCTCTTTATTTTAAACGATCCCCAACATTTCCTGTACTGCACACTGGGATCACAGTGATGGACCTGCAATCTACAAAAATTATTTCTAGGGTCCTGCATCCACTTTTTAGTCCAAAAATTCTTTCTATGCATAGGAATAACATATCTTTCACTATCTCTATCAGATTTATTCAGATCAAATCTTCTTTCTTCTAGTTGTGCCCTAGTTTTCCGACTAGGACAAAATCTATCAATCATACCTAAATTCATACTTTCGAAGAAAAATATTTCCACTTATCTTACCTTTATTAGACCACAAAGTTTTAAGATCTTACCTCTTTCTTAAGATCGGGCTTCCTTCTCTTAGCACAGAGCTTCCCAAATCAAATAGAATATTGCACACTACATCAACATATCTATGCACAGAGCTTTCTCTTTTCTTAAGTTCCCAGCAATCACAGTTTCAGGTCCCAGCAACAGAACCATTTGTTGGCACAGGGGCAGACCCAGGGTTCAATGCTTCAAAAATCAACCAACAAAACCCTAACTACCGACCCTTTCAGAAACACCTGCTAAGTAGATGAAGTCTCACCCGAGGTAGAGGCAGGGGGGGTTAAAGGATTCAAGTGTATACAACCTAGCTAGGACACAGATATGTGATCACAATACTTAACAGAGAACTTAGCCAATAACATGCATCAAGTTCTAAGTCTTATTCACATCGGAGATTAACCCTCATTACAGATCAACACACTAGTAACCAAGGTATAAGCATATCTAATCATTTAGCACATAGCATCATAGCAGATCTAACAGTCATTATATGTAAAGCACTAAGAATCAATGTATCTACCTATCATGCATCTAGATTAAGCAAATAAATGCATAAACACCATGAAAAATATTGCAGAAAAGCACAATAACATAGGATATATGTGGTTCACCCCAGTGTGGGGCTATGTCCACCAACTCTTCTCTTCTTTATTAGTCTCTTCAATATTCTTACAGGTACCAAGCCATAGAGCTAACTCCGCAAGGGACATGATATCTGCACACACCTCGCCAAATCCTCCTTCCTCGAATTAGGTCAGGGCACAAATCCTTACACAATCTATCTGCACAAAGCACTTACAAAATGCTTTCACTTAGCTCTACAAGCCTCAACACGTTCGTGCACAAAGCTAGCTACTCATGCAGTAGGCCACACTTCCTCTCCATCTTACATTACTTAGCTACTTATTTATACATTACAAAAGGGGCCTAAACATGGGTAAGACCCATGGGACGACATCCCATACCCATTACATAAACCCTAAAAACTCAAAAAGACCGCAAAATGGGCGATATCCCATGATCTCCGCTTCGCCTGGGTGCTCCATCTTTGACCAACCAATCGAAGTCCCAAAAATGGTCAAGAACTACCAAGGTTCTCTCAAAACTTGGTCGAGGGCCAATAGTGGTTGGACGGGGAAAGGATAGGTGGTTGTAGCCACCTTCCAGTTGTAGTCGAAGAACATAGGGGGTTGTAGCAGCCTTCTGGTTGTAGCAGCCTTCTAGTTGTAGCCAGAGAATTGGGGATATGGAGCTTCCCTCAGGTTGTAGCCTGAAAATAGGGGATCAAAGCCTCCTTCCAGTTGCAGCTGAAAAACAAAGGAAGTTAGTGCTTCCAATAAATTTAATTCTTAAAGACACATAAGAAAAATCATTCTGTGGTTTTCTCTCGCATTGGTTTTCCATGGAAAATACTGGTGTATTGTGTATGTGTGTGATTACTCATTGTTCATAGTTTATTTATTCTGCACATGATTGAATGATATTGGTAAATTGATCATAAAGACAAATAACATGTATACATTGTGGTTAAAAAGGATTATAATTTCTCTATTACTGATTCACCCCCCTCTCAGTAATCCAACAATTGGTATCAAAGCAGGTTCCTTCATAAATCAGTTTAACCACTATAAGGTAGATCATGGAGAGAAACAATATGTATAAAAAAGGAATACCAAAGTTTGATGGACAGAACTATGCATTATGGAGAAGAAGGATGAAAACATATGTGCAAGCACATGGATTTGAGTTTTGGAAATCAGTTTTAGATGGATATAAAGAACCAACAGTTCCACCAATAAATGAAAACAGAAAGAAACTCAATCTAAATAATTCAAAGGCCACAAATGCACTTCTTAATGGTCTTTGTAATTTAGTATATGCCAAAGTTATGCATTGCAATTACGTTAAAGAAATTTGGGACAAACATCATAATATCTATGAAGGAGATACAAAAGTCAAGGAAACAAAGCGTCAAACTTACAGAGGTCAATTTGAACAACTAAAGATTTATGAAGATGAGAATATTGTAGCTTACTTCTTACGAGTTGATGAAACAGTGAATGCAATCATAGGATTGGGAGAAAATTTTGGTGAATCTATAATTATTCAAAATGTACTGAGATCTCTTCCAATGAGATTTGATCCTAAGATCTCAACACTAGAAGAAATATAAAATCTAGACTCAATGAGCATGGATGAACTACATGGAGTTTTCACAGCTTACGAGTGTTGGGCTCTAAAGATGTCCTAAAAACAACCTTAGCCTGACATTAATTGATCAACCGAGGATTCATCTTTTCTTTCAAGAATATCGGCAAAGTCTATGCAGATAGTTATATAGGTTTAAATTGTGTAGATAATTCAGTTAAAGAAAATCTGAGTTTATCTAAATTACTGCAATAATCAAGTCTTCACACATTCATTAAAAACTATGAAACTAATAAATCACTTAACATAATTGTAATCTGATCAATAACACACCATGAATCAAGGCATCAATCAATTTATTGAATTCATTTATCTAAGAAACAATAATTTAATATGCAAAAGCACTTATAGAATCAATCTCTCAATGACCAATTAACCTGTTGGAAAAGAACAACAATCTACTGCATATTTAAGAAGGAACAACAAATGTGAATTAAGCGAAAGGAACAACAAATGCGAACTTGATAAAAGGAACACTGTATGCGAAAATGAAAGGAACTCTCAAACGATAAACTAACAGTAATTGTAAATGGAACAACAATCGACAATCTTCAAATGAAACATATATCCTCTGTAATTGAACAACATAACTAATTCATAAAAGAATCAACACACTCACGAATTTATCTTAAATGTTGCAAGGAAATTGAAATCATAGAACTAAAATAAAATTGATACGATTATAGATGAGACATTAAATCCTTCCAATTGGCCCACTATCTTCAAAAGGTATTGCTACTAAAAACTCAGTACGCAAAGATGATCAAAATGCTCAAGGATTTCATTAATTCCATAACTGGTAAATCATTTACAATCGACTATTGTACAAAATGTAAACAATTCAGAGATCCGAATGCTTGGTTAAATTTCTTGGGTATCTCTCTATTGTTCACTATCCTTTATATATTACAAAGAAATAAGTAAATTAAGCTATCCTGAGGATCGAGAGATCCTCAAGATTTTTTTTACTATTTATGAAGATTACAAGATAACGAGTCAATCTTCCCTTTAAATTGTTTTGCGCCTGATCTCTTTGATATCCAATGGCATATGCATCTTCATGATCTATTTAATTATCTTGAGGTAACAACATTTGTCCATTTTCCGCATAAAATTAAAACAATTCAAACCAAATTTCAGAAAATATCTAATATTACTCAATATTATTTACTAAATACTTTTTAATAATTTTCTTTCCTAATTACTTTGAATCAATAGAAAAGTCAATAAAGAATACATCATAAACCATAGTAATAAGGAGAATATTTATACCTTTTTCTCAACTCAACATACCCCCCAGCTTACCTTTTTTCATGTCCTCATGCAATCAGAGAGTTTACATGTAAAGCAATGATACTGAAGGGAGGAGAGGTCTTTTCTCTAGGTCTCTTGAACCCTTTCTTACCTTTAATATCTTCAAAAGCAACATCTTCCTCCTTCTTACAAATTTCATAATTACTTTGATAACCCTATGGAGGATACCAAATAATGGGAGGACTGTACCTGCATCCAATCTAGGCAGACCCTTCATCCAAGATCATTCTGGCATACCTCTCTAACCTGAAGGTGGCTGCATGAAATGTTTTGAAACCAAAGGGTTCCTTGTTCTTGACTGCATTTGAGGAGACATTCCATGTTAATTTGGCAGCAGAAAGGGTTTCTTATTTAAGCTCTCTAAAATACTGTAGACCTGAACGTACAACATGTCTATGGATGGGAGATAAAGATTCTACAACCTTCTCCCTCTTCATGAATTGTTTCGGCTGAATAATGGTATCAATGGATTTAGGAGGTTCCCCTCTGATACATAGGTCTAGTCCAGTCTCCCTTTTCATGAAAACCTTGTGTGCTTTAGCCCACCTGGTTTGGTTTTTGGAAAAATACAAGAATTCTTGAAACTGTATGTCCCCAGTGAAAGGATTGGGGTTCTCTTTTTTGTTTTCTCCTAGGATGAAGTTGTAAAGGTATAGTTCACACAGAAAGTATTGTACTCCATCCTCTTTTTCTCTAAAACATGAAACAAAATTAGAAACAGTGGAAAACTCAAAAGGTTTGCCTACTCTAATAGCTTTTACTCGTAGAAACAAATAACGTTCTAATAGAAATAAGGTGTAATTAGTAGCAAGGGCTCTGCAAGCTACTATATTAGAATAAACAAAGCAAATTTCTTTGATCCAAGGCTCCATCTAGTTGTCCCTGTACCCTTTTCACCTTTTCTTTAGCTCTGTTGAGCTCAACAAAGGTCTTAGTTTTTGTTGCTGACATAGCTTGAAGTTGTCTGACAACTATCTGATGTTCTACCAATGTTACCATTTCACTTCTGCATTGAGTTAGGGTTTGATGGGATTGCACCAGTTCTTCTTCCAACCTGCTAAAAATGGCATCCTGTTCAAGGGACTGAAATGCTTCCTTAGTCTGAACAACTACCTCTATTGTTGTTGGAGCATCCGTCTGGGTTTCTATGTCAATTGTTTCCAAAGGAGAAGGAAAATTTGTAGGAAACACTCCTTCAGTTTGAACAATTGTTTCTTCTGTTGAGGGAACCTCTCTTTGAGTTTCTATTTCAATTGTTTCTAAAGGAGCATGCAATTTTGTTTGTGTTCCAACAAAATTGGTGTGAAATGTCCTTCTGGGAAGTGGATTTCTCCCCTGTACTCTAGCCCTCTTATATTTCTTCTTCTTATGGGCTTTGTCAGCCTGTTCCAACTGCTCCCTAAGTTGTCTAATTGTTTCTTTCAATCTACCAACTTTTTTTTAATACTTTTTTTTTCTTAACCCTTTTCCTCAATATCTTGTTTTCATGCTTTAATTTTCTGATTCTGTTGTTTCCTTTTCCTGTTGTTTCTTCCTGTCTATAGGGAATTTCAAGGTCTTCCCCACCTTGATCAACTGTTAACTTCTTCCCTGTATATTCTGGGTGCTCTAATTGTTCTAAATGGTTGTTTACCTCAATGTGAGGTTCTAGTTTTTGTGTTCCTTCAGGAGATGACATCTCCATATCAGGAAGATCCAAGACAGGTTTTGAATGAGAAGAAGTTGGTGCTTGGGGTTATCTAGACTTGTCCGTACCTTTAGGAAGTGATATCCCTAAATTTCCCAGTACTTGGGCCATCTCTACTTCATAA
The DNA here is from genome assembly GCA_900067695.1 of Picea abies. Lineage (NCBI taxonomy): Eukaryota > Viridiplantae > Streptophyta > Pinopsida > Pinales > Pinaceae > Picea > Picea abies. Next base: position 14,773 of record CBVK0101487531.1, read on the forward strand.
CTTCTGAAGAAATGTTCTGTAAGGATTTCATGTGATGGTTTTTTTGTCTGTACAGTTTCCTGAGTGCTTTCATGTGAGGGTTGTTTTGTTTTCATAGTTTCCTAAGTGATTTCAACTTGTACTCTCTTTTTACCCCTTCTTCTTTTTACAGTGAAGGTTTTAGGAACATAAATTGTTCTCTGACTCTTCTTCTTTGATGTTCCTACCTGTGTGCTCTGATTTTCTGCCAACCGTGAGGTCTTCTTCTATTTCAGGTTGGGGTATTAGAATTTAAATTTGGGCATTATCTCCTTCTGTCTGGGCTTCCTCAATTCCCTGTGGGGGAATTTCATGGTGGACTTTGAGTTGCTCAATTTGTAGGGGCCTATCGGGCTCAATTAAGTCCCCCTAAGTTATTTGTGTGTGGGTTAAGGCCATGTTTACTATCAATTTTACTAACCCATGGTGACTAATTACATTTGCAGGGTCTTTGGCCTTCTGGGTCCTTCCGACAACTTCATGCAGCATGGCATTCAAAAATAATGGTAAATTTATCATTGACCTTTGTTTTAGTGTTGCTAGCAGCTTGAGGTGGCGTGGTATCACTACATCGTATCGCCCGTTGCACATGATATATCTTTGTATCACGCCTACTAGTTCTCTCCATGGTTCGCTGAGAGCAGAGGGGTTGAGTCCTTTCGCTTTTTTGTCGAATTCTTCTCCCGGTTCTGCAAAGGACTCCACAGCCTCCTTGAGTGTTTTAAATTTCCCGGTCCACTAAGTTACTTCGTTTGGGAGGCATGTTACCTCATCTATAATGGAATATGTAACCAAAATTTGTATTCCTCGAATTACTGAGACTTCTCCCTGTAAGTTTTGGAAAAAAGCTAGCATGACATTTATGTCGAATCCCTGCAATTTGTTGAAGTATTTTGTCCACCCTAGATGGTGTAAGAATTCTCTTGCTTGCTTGGTTACTTGCAACAATGTGAGCTTGTGGAGGGTTCTTCAGCCTCCCATGTTTTCTATAAACAAGACAGCACAACTATCGTTCCAAAATTCAAACTTAGTTAGACCAACCTATGAGAAAATATTATTAAAAATGGTAAATATTTCATAACAGCAAATGTATATAGAAATACGAATTTTCCCATTAATTTTAATCACTATGATCTATCAATAAACGTGTAGAATATTCTCCCCCTGATAAATGAAAAGGTTGACCTCAACCATCGATATGTGCAAGCGTAATGATGGTGTTCATTTCAAGTGAGGGGTAATTACTACGCCGCCGCCACTGGGAGAACAATCATTAATAAATTTAAAATCACTTTAATGGTAATCATGAAAAATAATCACTCCTTTTGTGGGAAGTACAAGTTCAAATACCCATGTTCAAATAAAAATATTCCAAATAGTCTAAATTTGTTCACGTTTTATAAATATTCCACATTTCATAACTTTGTTACTTTCCCTTGTGTTGAATATAACCGGAATGTTAGCCTCTTTTTTTTTTCTTAAAGGAAGTCTAGGAACACAAAACAACTTAGCGAATTTAAGAAAAACTTCCATACCATAGGCAGAGCCACTGCTGCCAGTAGGCTTCCATAGCCTCGACAGGTTTTCCTTTTAACCCATAGATGATCCCGTATCCTTGGTAAATAGTTTGAATCGTACTTTCTCAAAAAGACCACTATCCTGGTTTGGTAGCCAGATAACGACAGTCCCACTCACTAGATCGTAACCTAAGTGAACAAGTCGGCTCATGATGAGACCTCTTGTCCTTTGACGCTAAATGCCAAAGACCATTTCCCTGGTGTGGTAGTCATAATGGGAATGTCACTTATGTTATTATCTTATGATCGTGGTAGGTTGGCTCATGATGAGACCCCCTATCCTTTGTGGGAGAAGTTTATTTTATTTATTTATGTTTAATTATTATTTCATTTTCTTTTTTTTTCTTTTTTCTTTTAGGCTTTATTAAGGGAGGCTCATATACTCCTTAAGATTGTGGGATGGCGTAAGAAGTGTAAGAATGCCAAGTAAAAATGTGCCTTAGACTCCTTATTATGACGTGAAGGAAAATTATCATTCAAGTATATGTATATATATAGGGGAAAGAAACGAATTATGGTGGTTAAGGATTATGAACAATGTTAAGATAATTCGGAGAAATCAATCCAAAAACAATTCGATAAGGTATGCTAGATAGTCCACAAAAGAAAATGACAAATCGTCACTATGATAATTAGAAGTGATGTTGCTGAAAATTAGTTAGTGAAGTTCGTACCCAAAGGAGTAGCTAAACGTATTAGAAGGACGTGTTGTTGGTGAAAAAGGAACAAACGCAAAAAGGAACAACAACTGTTTCTTTTCGAATGAACAACGCTACCCAGAAAGAAGGAACTACAATCGCGACAAAGGGAACGACATATATTACATTCCAATGAATGATACGACTTGCAAAAGGGAATGACAATCACAACAAAGGGAACGACAGTTGTTCCGTTCAAATGAACGACACTACCCGCAAAGGAAACAACAATCAAAAAAAAGGGAATGATAGTTGTTACATTCGAATGAACGACAATGATGATGTTCAAATTTTAACCATCTAATTAAGTAATTGGAAACCTCCCGTGGACAATTTTGTTTTAGCGAATCTAGGATTGATTAGTCGTCAACTAAATTCATTCAATTTTTATGGGTAGGTTTATTCAATGATTGAAGTATTGGATGGTTTGTTAGTGTAATGCATTCATTTTCTATTTACTACAGTTGCGCATTCTTTTAGTGCATTCGCCTGACTTTTTGTTGTGGAACATGACATATTCATCTCCTGTGTGAAACAAGATTTATATTTGATGGATTTTTCAAAGTGAGACATGAGTAATTTGAAGTTTGAAATAAGGAACAGAAAAGAGTGTTAATTGTATTCATTATAGTCATCTCTTCTATTTTTTATTCTCCAAATCTTTTTATAGTGATTTTCCTAGAAAGTAAAAAAACTAAAAACTCAATCAAATCTATAAAGAAAAATATATACAATATGTACAGTGCTGGAAAATCAACAATTTCATGGAACTGAAGCTACTGGGTTACCTTCCCAGCCAGCTAAAATATGAACAGTAGGATCATTACTTACTTCTTGGCAAAAGGATTCTTTTTAAAGCGACTGATGGTAGAGTTGTAGTCGATGTCCATTTACCAGAAAAGGAGAACTAGACCTGTCGATGGTAACTAAAGTGACAGTTCCATTATCATGAACTTCATTGATTTCATACGGTCCCAACCACCTTATCTACAATTTTCCAGGAAAATCCTGAAATATGGAATCATAGAGAAGCACCCAATCACCTTTATGGAAGGATTTCTTCTTGATATGCTTATCGTGCCAGCTAGCTCTTTGTTTTTGAATAAAAGTTGTGCGCTGAAGGGAAACCATGTGTGCTTCATCTAACTCATTGATTTGTTGTAAGAACTGTGTGTGTTCTTTGGTAAGATCCAGTCCAATTTCCTGGGCCATTCTTAAAGTCTTGATCTCAAATTCAATTGGAAAGATAGGTTCTTTGCCAAAGACTAGGTGATAAGGAGAGTAGCCAGTAGTGTTACGCCATGTTGTGCGATAGGCCCATAAGGCACTTGGAAGCTCGACTGCCCAATTTTGAAAGTTTGTCAAAACTGTTTTTGTCAAGATTGCCTCCAAGACTTTATTGGTACTTTCCACTTGTTCGTTTTCCTGTGGGTGATATGGGGAGGTAACGCTATGTTTAATGTGATAATTTCACAGAGTGGCCGTGATTTTATGTGCTGTAAATTGCGACCCTCTGTCAGTGATTACTTCCTAGGGTAATCCATGGCATACAAATAATTCAAAGAGAAAATTAATGACTGCTTCCTCAGTTGCATTTGGCAAGGCTACTGCTTCTACCCACTTGGTCATATAGTTTTTTGCAACTAGTATATAATATTTCTGGTTTGATTTTGGGTTGAAGGGGCCAACCAAATCCAGTGCCCATCTCTCGAAAGGTTCCGCCACCACTTGTTCTTGTAGGGGAATTTCATCAGCTTGGCCTGGTTGACCCATCCTCTGACAGTTGTCGCAGGCCTGGACATACTTCTTTGCATCTTTGAATATTGAGGGCCAATAGTATCCCATCTGTAAAACCATATGCCCAGTTCTGCGATCTGTAAAATTTCTGCCATAGGGCTCATTGTGACCCGCCTTCAAGACATCGTAAATTTCATCGCCCTGAGATTTCTATTAAGACCATCAAGCTAGGGACTTTTATACCTCAAGTGTCACTCAGCGTTTGAATTGACTTCAATCTCGTTTTGATTTGGTTGGAGGCATATTGAGGGGAAGAAATGGAGGGTGAGTAAGAAAAATCTCTCTAACACATCTTCGGATCTGAAGATCAGACCCCATGTGGAAAAGATATCAATTAATCTAGGTGAACCGTGCTTTGCGCTGAATGATTAGTTTCCTTTCTCTTGATGACAGGTGTGTTGGTAATTTCCCAGCTTCCAAATAATTCTCCACATTAGCGTACCAAGGCGTATTAATAGTGATAGTTAACAAGTGTTTGTATGGGAATTGGTCTTCAATTGTCAAAGAGTTATCTATTTTGGGTACACGAGACAAGAAATCTGCAACAAGATTCTCTTTTCTAGGTCGATCCTTAATGGTGATGTTGAATTCCTGCAATAACAAGAACCACCGAGTAACCCGTCCATTAGTAATTGGTTTGTTAGCTAAATATTTGATAGCAAAATGATCAGTATACAGAATTATTGGATAGCCTATTATATAGTGGTGAAATTTATTAATAGCATGTATAATGACTAAAAATTATTTTTCTGTTACTGTGTAATTTAATTCGACAGGGGTAATATTTTTGCTAACAAAATAAATAGCATAAGATTTCTTGTCTTCTTCCTGTCCAAGGACAACACCTATGGCGATATCAGATGCATCTGAAGAGATGTGAAATGGTAATTTCCAGTTTGGTCCTCTCAGCGTCGGTGTTGTTGAAACTAACCTTTTGAGTTCTGCAAATGAAACATCACACTTATCAGACCACTAAAATTCCACATTACCAGTTAAAGCATGTAAAGGTGCAACTATTCTTCAAAAAATTTCTATGAATCTGCGATAATATCCTGCACAACCAAGGAAACTACGTACCTCAGTTTGTGTATGAGGTGTAGGCAGATTAAGGATTACCTCTATTTTTTTTGGATCTACCTTGATTCCATCTGTAGAAACATAGTATCCTAGTACCACACCTTCATTCATCATCATATGACATTTCTCATGACTCAAACATAGTCTGATAACAATGCATCATTCCAGTACCTTCTCTAGATTGCTTAAAGCTTGATGAAAGTTAGTGCCATAAGGGGTAAAATCATCCATGTAAACTTCAAGTCCTTCATTAATCAAATCAGAAAATATGCTTAAAATAGCTCTCTGGAATGTAGCTAGAGCATTACATAATCCAAAGGGAAACACTCCATATGAAAAGGTACCCCCGGGGTATGTAAATGTAGTTTTATCCTGGTCTTCTGGAGTAATCTGAATCTGATTATAACCACTGAAACCATCTAGGAAGGAGAAAAATTGCTTCCTTGCTAAAGTATCAAGGACCTTATGAATAAAAGGTAAGGGAAAGTGGTCCTTATCTGTAGCTTTATTGAGTTCTCTGTAGTCTACATAGATTCACCACTTCCCATTCTTCTTAGGGACAATTACTAGTGGAGAGACCCACTGGCTGTCTGAAATAGGGTATATGAAATCTACATCCAACATTTTATGTAATTCTTATTTAACAACGTCCCTGAGATGAGGATTCAATATTCATTGGGGTTGTCGAATGGGTCAGACATCTTTTTGAATATAGATATGATGTGTACAAAGTTGGGGATCAATGCCCTTCATGTCGGGATACTCCCAAGCAAAAGCATGTTGATATTTAGAAAGGATCTGAATCAATTTTTGTTGTTGTTTCTCATTCAAATTGGCATTAATGTTCAAAAATATCCCTGGTGCGATTTCGAATGAAATGTTGTTATGGACAGCAGGAGTGGGAATTTGTTGCTCCATCAATTCTTCCAAAGGATCTCCATGTGCTTCAATATCTAAAACAACTTTTAGCATTTGACAAGTTGGGCCACCTATAATGACTGGGTTTTTAATGAAGCTACTGATCGCATCATCTTCCAACTGGTTTTTGAGCCCAAGATCTTCTTTCAATGTGAGACGAGATCGTAGGTTTTCTTCTAGATATCTAGGTGGTTGCAACTGCTGATGTATGATAGGAAGGCTTGGTTTAGATGGAGTATATAGGATAAGGTTCTTTGTATCACTTCCTCTAGAAATTGTCATGTTTCCAGTGCGACATCCTATGTATGCATCTGTTTTTTCTAGCCATGGTCATCCCAATATCAATGGTTGTCCATCGAGTCTACTTCTTGGGTTGATAACTAGGAAATCAGCTGGTTATTCCGCCAAGAGTCGACCGATATTGCTATATCTTGTAATGTGCCCACTGTTTTAACCACTGATCTATCAAACAATTCTAACATAGTTGAAGTAGGTTCAAAGGAGGTGAAACCCAGGACATTACAGGTCTCAATGGTCAGAATATTGATGGCTGCCCCCAAATCTACCAGTGTATTTGGAAAAAAACAACCTTGTATCTGAACTGTTACCACAAGATTCCATGGGTCTGTTTATTTGATTCTCTCTTGCTTGACTAGAATAATATTGGACAAAGTTCCTACTACATGAACAGTTTATGGATTCTTATTTTTCCTTACGGGCTTCTTCCCACATAATTCTTTAATTGTTTTTGCATAAATAGGAATATCTTGCAAAGCCTGTAGGAGTGGGAATTTACGCATAGATTCTTTAGTTCCATGACGATATCAAAGTTAGGATATATAGTTTGTTTTTCTATCATTGGCATCTCGTAAAACAAGGGAGAATTAATTATGTCTTCATCAGGATTCTATTGCTCGACTGTGTTTTCCCCCTATTCTATTTCTTTTGTTATGACCACATTCGATGGTTTTATTGTTGGTTGTATATCATTCTCATTCTCATGTTCTTGATGAACGTTGCTTTCGTCAAGAGAAATTACATGCCTTGATCTCAACCGAAGTTCGTTGCACCCTATAGATTTGGTTTCACCCTCCAAATTATCGATAATTTGCACGAGTTGGACTCGTCTATTATTAGGATTTGGGTTGGGTTGAGTTGGTAATTGAGGGTGCATTTGAGGTTGAGGATTCTGGGGTAATTGAAGTGGAGATTGTAAAGTGGGATGAGCTTGAGGAGCCATTCCCATGGGTTGATTGGTCAGTCCTGTGGGGCCCTACCAGTTTTGATTCCAATTGGGGGCTTGGGCAGTTGTGCTAGTCCACTGTGAAGGATATGCGTTATTATTTGAATTCTGCCAAAATGGGGTAGGGCATTGCAATTTAGGCCAAGTAGGATTATCAATTGGTTGATTTGGTCAGGGTGCAGTAGGATATTGTTGGTACTTCCAGGTGGGATTAACAAATGGTTGGACCTGCCATGTGTTTCCAGAATTATGTTGTTGATTATATTGTCTATAAAAGAAAGAAGAGGGATCTTGTAACATACCTGGGGGACGAGCCTTCCATTGGTGATGTTGAGCCATAAGATATATTGGTTTTGTTTCCTCTTATGCTTCTTTAAAGACAACTTTCATTCCTAGGAGTGATGGGCATTCCTCTGTCGCATGGTCTTTGACACAGATGGTGAAAATTTGAACCACATCTAAGGGACACTCCCTTGAACCATGTTTCCTTATGCATCATGGAAAAAATATGGCCAACGACTATTCTAATTTTTCCCATTTCTATTTAACCTGTAGAACATCCAATTGTGTAGTCAGAGTACTCAAAATGTCTATTTTAAAATTTTCTAAAAGATTACCAACTTCTTCTTGGCTGACACTCCCGCTAGTAATATTACTACTTCTGGTGATGGGAGACTGTATCCCCGATCTGGTTTGTGTACTTCCGCGTGAACACCTGATGCACAATTGGACAATGTTATCATATGTTTCTTGATAAATATCACCTTGTCCCATTAAATTCAATGTTTCTACCCATTCATCCTTCATACCTTTTATGAGAGTGGCTTTAAGTACCTAACCTGGTAGTGTACCATACGGTGATCTCTGTAGGTTATATTGAAATATTTCAACATATTCTTCTAGTGTTTCATTTTCTTTTGTAGTCATCTTGAAGATTTTATGCTTTAAATCCCCGGCTCTACAGTAGTCTTGATATTTCGTAAGGAAGGCTTGCTTCATTTCATCCCATGAATTTATAGTTCCTCCCCCTAATCCCATAAACCAACGTAAAGTTGCTCCTTTCAAAGTGGAAGGAAATAGATTTAGTTTCTAGGGTTCAGAGGTGTAGTCATAGCCTCTACACAGGAAATCAAACTCAAATAAGAATGTGTCAGGGTCCTCTGAGATCAATCTGTTGAAGGTTGGAAGATTCTGCAGTAGAATGGATTTCATTGGGGCATTAGAAATTGGAGAAACTATAGCATATTCCAAAGTGGAAGTCTAGGTTCGTGGTTGATTTGGATGTGCCATTTGGTCAAAGATGTGCCAATAGCCTTCAGGGATTTCTTGGTCTAGGTGTTCTATTCAAGGTGGTTGATTACTTGGTCCCTTAGGAGATTTAATCATGCTACCTATGTCTGGGATTTCAGGTATTTCTTCTCCTATCAGGATCACAGGAGATCCAGGTTCAGGTGGTGGTGGGTTTGCCTTATCAATTCCATTGGTCTCCCCTTCTCCTTCTTTCAAATTACAATAATTTCCCTCATCTAAAGGACTAAGAAGTGGAATATGTGTATTTTGGAAACTTTGTGCAGTCCCTTTTGTTCCGGTATGAACCTCAGTATGAGCTACAGTTGGTGAATTTGTTGCTTGAGGGATTTGGGTAGAACCTTTTCAAGGTCCAACCAAGGCTTGAGATTGAGCTTTTCGAATGATTTCATCTATGAAAGAGCTCCTTCCAGGGGGCACCGAGCCCTGGGCTTTTTGTTAGAAAAACAAGACCGCGAAGCAATAAAATAAAACAAATGCAGAAACAAAACACAGAAGACACACAATA
>CBVK0101487533.1:0-28521 GCA_900067695.1 Picea abies
CTCTTCCGATCTCACAAATTATCCGAGGCAACATTATGGTAGACGATGATGTGATGATGCATTTAGTAAAGTGCAAGTGTTATTTTAGGTTTGTTATGGTTTATGATGAATAAATATTTTGATATGAGATTTCTTTTATTTTCATGCTAAATGTATTAGTAAGGGTGAAAACTTGAATTCTAGTTAATATGTTGATATGAAATTTACAATACTGTTATTAAGTAACTAAAAAATGTATTTTTGGTGCCTTTAAAATGAAATTACAATATTTTATCCTATGGCTTAAAATTTTCCATTGATTTTAATGTAATTATTATAAATGCATTCCATTTTTGCATCTACTCAAGATTTTTTTATAATGATTCATGTTATGTTTATTGTTGTAGATAAAATCTCACCAATTAGATCATAATATCTCCCTATTGATCCTAGATCGACAATGGGATAAAATTTTATGGTTATCACAGAAACAAGAAAATATATTCACAATTACACGAGGGAATGGTGGAATGACATACCTTTTCCTGAAGGTCATACTTGCATATACTTGGATGGTCTAGTCCTGGATATCCTACTCCAGCTCCTTCAACATATTACCTGAAAAAAAGTGACAAAAAAATGCCTTCCTATTTCTATTCTTAGCATCAGAATCTAATATCTAGCTTGAATCTAACGTGATCTATGAAGGAATTAATCATTTCTAAACATGTGTGAATGAAATACAAATATTCATGGGGGAAAACCAATGATCTATTCATTAATATGAAAGAATTACATCAATGCACTTTACCTATAGGTGTAGATGCACTCATGTTTTCCCCTTCCTCTTTTCTCCTCCTCAGCATTTCAACTAAGCTAGGAAACCCAACTGCAACTGATGTAGAATGGAGAAACACTATGTATTTTTGGAGTATAACTTTACGAATGATTATTCCTTTTGCTCAAGATTTCCCTTTTTTACATATGTTCTTGGAGGAGGATTGGGACAATTGGTAGATATTTTAGAAACCAATGGAGACTCAAATGTTTTGAGTTCCATAGCTCATGCCACAAAGAACCAACTCATCCATTGCTTACCTCTTAAAAAATATGTAAATATAGAAGGTTAGAAGGGTGGTTTCTAGTTTCACATTGTCAACCAGTGACATGGTTTCTTGTTGTAGACTGTTGACTAGTGAGATGGTCTCTTATTTTCCATGTATGACTAGTGACATCCCTAAAAAACTCCCTGAATCATGAGGAGAAGAGTGTGTCTCATCATTGATTTTTTGTTTTGTTCCTCCTCACATTGTAGGGTATAAATTAAGGCTATAATATATACCCCCTAATATGTGAGGTCAAGAAAGGAATGGATGGTCGAAACACATTACAATAAACTGGCACCAATGTGAGGCAATGACATAAGGCATAAAATAGGTGAGGATGTCAAAGAGTACCTACAATAAATCACCAAATATAAAGACATGTATAGACCATCCTTAAGGTAGACATACCCAAAATCAAAAGAGAATCAAAGCATGGCCACCAAAACAATACACTGCAAGTCCATGGCATGAAATGCAATACCATGGCCATGAAAGAATACATGGTGGATCCATGTCACCAACTAGATCATAGCCATGAGAAAACACAATGCGGATCTATGTCAAAACATATACATCGGGAAGACAATGAGCACTGAGGAGAGTGCCCTTCATTGGAGAAATTTCTATTTTCGACACACTAGTTCAGTGGGAGTTAACTGAATAGTTATGTTTTAGAACGCTTTATTTAGACCATCACTATTATGCATGCATGCATTCCTGAGGAAATCTAACTGCTTGATTTTTTTTCTTAATTATGGAATATTATGCCTTATATAAGAGTGTATTCCACTCATTCATTGTATCATATTGATCATAATCTATGTATCAATTGTCATTCATTGATTATCTCATTGGATTAGTGTGAATATATTTTCTCATTCTTCCATATTGAATCTCTCATCCTTTCTTGATAAGCATTGTTTCTACGTTCTTTAGCTAGATCTCCTGTGCAGGTTTCAATGAAACATTGAGATGGTATCAGATCTATGTTGCTTGGATAAATTCAGAAAATCCAGAGAATAAGGAAATCTGAGTTTTAGTGAGCAAATTCGTGTAAGATATGCGGTCGCCACCTCTCTCTGTTGAAAGGAGTGACCGTCACACTCAAACTTATTATTTTTTCAAATTATGGGTTGGTTTCACCCTAGACACTGGAAGAGGGCGACTGGGGTCACTCCCAATACACTGGAAGAGGGAAACCAGAAAACAACAAAGGGAGACCACTAAGGACTAGTTGCTCTGTCTCTTAAGGAAAGGTCTGACTGCCTCTAAAAACATGTTTATATTTGCAATTATGTCTCCCAAAATATTAACTTTTGAGGAAATGAATCCTATAATAATTGAACCGACCCATTCTGCAAGTGGTATTTCAACCATTTGGTGATGTTCCTCAATGTTTTCTCAAAAAATGAACCAAAAGATAGCCTCCTGAAATTGATACAAATTTTCCACATAAAATACCCTTTCTGCAATAATTTCTCAGTTTTTCACTTGTAGATTGAGAGTAAAGTTTTAGGGGTTCTTAGAAACAATGGGAGAGATGGATATGACACATATTCTATATTCAAACTTGGTTTTGATCCTCATACCATACAATTATTTTGATTGGAATCCCAAGGTATAATTCCAACTCAGAAGGAAAGGACTGTACAACTTGATGATGGGGACAAAAACATAACCTACATCAGCAATTGAGAAGACGAGATGGGAAAACTGAAAGGATGAAGCCACAAGAATTCTTCTTGAATTGATTTCATATGATTTATGGTTTCATGTTGTCACATGGAAGACTCCAAATGATATTTGGACTACCTTGGAAAGTCTATTTCGAAAGCAGGATGAGATGAGAGGTCATATGCTTGAGGTAGAGTTGAATACTTTGGATCCTAAAAAAATTGATAATATGCATGATTTCTTTACTAAGTTTAAATCATTGATATTGAGATTAACATCTTGTGGTATTAAGAATTCTAAACAAGTGGACCATCTTATTCTAATAATCTTGGTTAAGCTAGGACTATAATATGTTGTCTATGTCTCCACTTTCCATTATAGAAGATATCTCTTACGGACAAATTGGAATATTCATACCATGGATCAATTCATTGATTATCTCACACATGAGTAGGAAACAATAGTTCATATGGGCCTAATCAGGGATCCCAAAGCACATGCACTCACCATGCATGATATAAAATGATCATCCAAACAAAATGGAAAGGAGAATCAAAACGAGATGGAGGGATATTCCAAACCCTTCAATGATTCTTTAGGTTTCAAAGACTATTTAGATTCCAATAAGAAGAAGAAGGAAAGAAGTGAACTTACTAAAATAAACCAAATCATGAAGAATCCACATGCATGAAGAAGAAAACTGATGTTATGGCAGAGGTACTTCAGCATAACATCCTTGGAAACTTCATTCAAGAAGGTGTCAAGAAGCAGAATGAAGAAGATCCTACTCCTAATAAATGTGATAATCATGCTCTTGTTGCAATTGATTCCTCATATGATTCATGGATTATATATTTTGGTGCATCACATCATATGGCAGCGAAAGAGGAAGATTTTAGTTCTCTGAGTTCATTCTCAAGAATCCCTAGTTTTCACGACCCCAATTATGGAACCAGGCGTCATTGCTATAATTATCTCCTCTAGTTATAGATATAACCCAAAATACTTACTGATGGGTCTTCTAACTCTCCTTCCTTGCATGAACACGCAATGTATCAAGGCAAGCTTTCCTCTAATAAAAAAAGAACATAAGTAAAATAGAAACACATAGGCCTGGAAGAGATAGGTAAGTCTGAGAATGACTCATTTATTGGCAAGTCAGTCTTTCGAAGGAAATAGTAAATGAAGAGAGGAATTACATATATAATATAGGTGATAGCTCTCTTTGGTAACAAGAGTAATCTAAGGTGATAGTAGCAGTTGTTGTTCTTTCTAAGGTCAGCACTTAAGTAAGGAAAGGACCACCTATCGATGGTTAAATGTAAGTCTGTGGTGGTTAGGTAAGGTCCCCCATGCCGTACATGCATGGTTCGCTCTCCGGCAAGACCAACGAAGTAGCAGTCGTTATTCTCAGGGAAGCTCCGATCATCCATATAGTGTGGGGGTTATGGGGGACCCACACTACTAGGCTTTGCTCATTACGTAGGTAAGAACCTAAGGCAAGTCTTCCTTCATGGGGGATGATACTTCAGTAGCAGTATCAGGAGAGGGGAGAGTGGAACTCGATAATGGCATTTTTGAGAATGTTTTACATGTTCCAAAGTTTTCTATGAATCTTCTCTCAGTTTTTTAGATCACTCAGAAAGGTAAAACGGTTGAATTTACATAAAATTCAATTTTTGTACTTGATATGCATGACAATTCCATTATTGCAATTAGTTAGGTGGATCACAAATTAAGGTTGTATAAATTCAATAAATTTTCTAACGGTGACTTCTCTTTTCTACCTACACATAAGGAGAGTACTTTGCATGCACCTCCAGTGAAACATGCATATACTCTTGTTCTTCCATCAGTTTCATACATCAGAGATGATTCCATAAAATCAGATTATGTACATGGAAATAAGCAGGTAGTGCAACCAGATAAGAAGGCAACACCGAAGCTTCAACAAATTCCCAAGAAGGATCAATTCACACTGTAGCAACATGTATCCTTGTAGGGAATCCATTATATTCGAGGAGGAATCGATCTCAGCATGATCCTTCTCATGTACTTTCAACTTCTAAACCTACAATTCCCGTGCATTTATAGATGGTTCAATCTTCCGATCCACATACCTATATTAAGGTTGTGGGAAATCCATTATGGAAAGTAGCCATGCATGAAGAGTATGACTCACTCCCAAATAATCAGACTTGGAATCTGGTTCCACTTCCACCAAAAAGGAATATTTTTAGGTGCAGATGGGTCCACAGGGTCGAAGAGGTACAAGGCTAGATAGGTTTCTAAAGGACTTCATCAGATCCATAAATATTTCTACATATTCTTGAAGAATTTTAGTGAGAATAAGTTTCATACTTTATGGGATCGCCTTGGAGTGAAGACCACAATAGTCTAGCGACTACCTTTTCTTCTTTTGATGCATTGTATTTTGAGGGGGGATTTTGTTCCCACATGGTTTTCCCTCTTTCCTCATTTTTATTCAATGTTCATTAGTTGCAATGTACATGAGTACCTAATATGGCTTAGTTTTCTAGACTCATTTTTATTCCATAGTGATGTTCAAAGAGGGTGTTGGATAAATTTCTATTTTCGACACACTAGTTCAATGGGAGTTAATCGACTAGTTCTATTTTAGGACTTTCTATTTAGACCATCAATATTATGCATGCATGCATTCATAGGGAAAGCTAACATATTGATTTTGTTTCTTAATTATGAAATGTTCTACCCTATATATGAGTGTATTCCACTCATTCATTGTATCATATTGATAATCATCTATGTATCAATTTTCATTCATTGATTAGCTCATTGGAGTAGTGTGAATATATTTTCTCATTCTTCCATATTGAATCCCGCTTCCTTTCTTGATAAGATTTGTTTGTAGTTTCTTTAGATAGATCTCCTGTTTCGGTTTCGATGAAACATTGGCATCATTGAAGTCTTCAAAGTACTCATATATAAGTGATATATTCCATCACAACTTGGGAGGGGTGTTGTGAAGGAATGATGCGGACCCAAACCCAAGGTCTTCATCCAAAACCCTGATGGTACAATTCTACAACATGTGAATAGATGAGTTAATGTTGATCATGGTATAAATTTCCTAATTATCGATTATTGAAGTATACCATTAACACACGTGAGGGGACCCACCTATGATGAAAATGGACCTCAATTTAACTAGTACAATATATTGTGTGTGAATAGAGGATTTGATGTCAAACACTCATAGAATAGATCGATCAAGATTTAATGAGGTAAACTCACTACCAGTCGTGAGGAGGTTGGCCACTAAGGAATGCAAGCTCCAAGGTACTAGCTAGTTTTTTGATCCCTCTTCTCGATAATGTGCTAAATTATGTAGGAAGAAATTCATACAAGGAGGGCCTCAATGTATCCCCCATCAATCGACATGAAACATGCATGGAGAGATTATATGAATATATAGAGTAACCAAGTACAACTGACATATGAATGGCTGACACAAAAGGTCAACAAAAAAAAAAAAACCGAATTAGGATTCATGGGTCCTAGACATGGAGTATCGAGAGCCATATTGACTTGAGCATGGCCCTGGAGGGCCCATCCTTTTCTTCTTCAACTCCTCCACTTTGTCAACAACAACAAAATCCATCACATTGTCTTGGTCCTGTAGCAGAAATGGGTCTTTCTCCATGAGGTAATGAGTTTGGGTATCATGGTATGTGTCACTATGATTATGAAAACAATTGAATATGTGGATTTAATTCTTTTTAATTCTAATGTGTGCTTCGATCTTATGCCTTTACACTTGACCACACCTATGGGGAATGAGAGGATGCCCTAGTAATCTGGTTCCCATAGGGTTTGAGTTGCCACTGGGTGGATTCATGAAAGGTCATCATCCATTCCCACCATACTTACCACTTTTCATATTTTTCCCGCTCATCCATCCCATACACTGGTCTCGACATTGGGTTGGCCAAATTATCAAAGGGTTGTACCTTACTTTGTGGGAAGAAGGGGTTAAAGGCCCAAAGGGTAAAAGCAGTTATCAAAAGATAAAAGACAAAAGAATGAAACCTTGAGATTCTTCACCCAGGGATCCCCGAGAAAGAAATAAAAGGATTCTCAGTAAGAAACAAAGGGACCAGTAAAAATAATAAATCAATACCTAGTTGGAGGATAGGGGGTCTCATTACGAACTAGCCTATTAGGTCCATGGGCATGTAGTTGTATGAAACTACAATTCAGCTAGTCACCATGCTAGGGTTGTGGCTCTTGGTGGCATAGCCAAGAGAAAGGGGGTCTCATCACTAGCCAACCTTCTCATTTCTGTGAAATTCTTGTGGGTAACATTGTCACCACTAGTCACCATGACAGGGCAGTGTCCCCTAACTAGCCTCTTGAAAGAAAATAAAATAAGGATAAAAGATAAAAGGCATGAATGGTATTTGAAACATTTGCATCCATGAAAAGGTGAAGATCACCCTCTTCAGAGGCACCCACAGGTAAGTCGTACATTTCCCTATAATCACTGCATCCATTTCCCAAACATCCCCTACCACCTCATCCACTTACATGGCCTGGATTTGAAATCACCCGGGAACATCCCACATCCAATGAGCATTATCACAATAGGACATCCTAGCATCCCCT
This sequence comes from Picea abies, assembly GCA_900067695.1. Classification (NCBI taxonomy): domain Eukaryota; kingdom Viridiplantae; phylum Streptophyta; class Pinopsida; order Pinales; family Pinaceae; genus Picea; species Picea abies. The sequence continues at coordinate 7,407 of CBVK0101487533.1, forward strand.
CCAAACTTGTCTTGTAGAATATCATAATTTATTTGAGCACTTGTCTAGGTGAAGGGGGTTTCATGCGCATGTTTAAATAACTTGATGATTAGATGTGATTGACATTGTTATGATCCCCATGACTTATGAGCCCATGGATGGAACATTTGTTGATGTTGTAGGGCCACACCCAATGGACAGGTACAGATGGGATGATGATTAGTTTAGACCTCCATGGGGCTAAAATCCCACCAGATGGATGTTGAGACCCAAGTCAGGGCCAGAGATAGATCATGGGTTTGCACTAGAGAGAGAGGAGGATGTTCCACCAGGGATAGCCTGGCAGGCCTGAACCCAAGAGGGTCTTTCCCTTTTGACCATACTATAGGCCTTGGAAGGCCCATGACATCACCCATGTCACCCATGATGTCACCCAGTGTTTTGAATACTTTGGAGGCAGTTGTCCTGGTGGTCACTCGTGAAGGGCATGATACACCTGGAACTATCAGAAGGAAGAAGACAAAAGAGTCCAACAGCTGAGCAATACATCAGAAGAAACTGCTTCAGAATCACCTGGAGGAGGAGGTGATGATGAAGTAGATAAATAAGAGAACAATGGAAAAGAAGATCAACGAAAGAAAGGCGAAGTAACACTACCACTGAACCCCCCTGGTGACGTAGACTCGTCTAAAAAAAGAAAGGTTTCCCCCATGAAACCTACATTGTGGAAGAATTCCAAAGCTAGTAATACCAAGATGTAGACTGTGCTCATGCTCGATGACTTTGGCTTCATCATCACAGTTGTATCAGATGCCTCAGAAGATATTTTGCAGAGAAATGAAGAAAAACAGGAAGCCATTTATGAAAGTATTGAAGTAGAGCTGAGAGGGGTACAACAATCCCTTCACTCCAGCCATGCAATATCTATTTCTCCCCCTCCATCAGAAGAAACATAGTTGGGATATGAGCCTACCAAACTCCACAGAATAGCCGATGTGACCAAAGCTTGCCTTCGTCATTCACAGGAAGAAAAAGAACAAGTCATAGTGGCCCTGAAGCAAGCACAAGAGGAAGTGATAGAGCAATGCTGATTTTCACAATAGGAGAAGGATGAGCTCCATGTTTTAGGATTAATCTGTAAGTACAGACACAAACTGATATCCCTAGATCCACCTGGATCTAGAAAAAAATAGGACAAAATAATACTCTTTCTCTAGATTTAGACTATTGAATGAACTAGGAGGCAAGAATCATGAACATACCTGATAATCGCTTCCTTGGGTCTCTGTTGTTCCAATCTTCACTCCAATGCTCTTGTGCCGCCAAGACCAGGACAACTCAAACCAATTGAAGTGAAAACAACTCAATATATTCAACAATTAATCTATACATATGATCAAGGAGTTATGTAATAAGTGACATTAGCTTTATGGGAAAGGGACATATTACTGTATTAAATTGATAGAAAGCAAGAATTGCAACCTGAGCCTTGATGTTGTAAGCCTCTTTTCGATGGCTCTTAGCTCTGACACACACACTTGCTCATGCATGAAGAAGATCAAGCACTTTTGATAACCTTGCTAGTGTCTCTACCTGCTGTAGCATCAGTCCTTCATACAATTTTACACTAATTCTCCAATAAATCTCTTGCTAGTTTGCTGCTTAACCTTTTCCATGAGCATTCCCCTCAATTTATAAGAGAGAATGGATTATTTACTTGGATAGTAATGATCCCAAGATATCAGGAAAGCTAGTACTTAGATAACCATTCGAATGGCATCTCACCCTTCTAGAAGATTCTCTTCTAGAAGGTTCGAGAATCTATCTTTTTCCTTTCTTTAGAAGATGTTCACACCCTAGCAGTTAGGTACAGTGCAAACCCCTAGAACCTTGTCTTAAAGTAGCCTGTGAGAATCATACATTCTCGCAGACAAATATATAGGTAGCCTACGAACCTCCCTTAAAAATATGATTTCAGGAAAGAGACAAAGGTAAATTTTCTCAGGAAAGTGTTCTAGTGAAGAGACTGATTTCTCCATCATCATTACATCATCACGACGACCAAAATTATGGATAACAGAATGCCCCCCAAAGTCTGAGATTAGAACTAGTGACAGTCAATAGACTCTGTAAGTTGCATATGTGTGTCAAGAACCAAGAGCACATCTAATCGAAAACCTGCAAACATCCAAACATCTGTAGAATATCATATATACCAATTCTGAGGTAGGCATTCCCATATTCAGATCATAGACTGATGATATCTTAAACAAAGGTCATGGCCACCAATCATACACTATGGATCCATGCCGTCACAATATAGCATAGCCACCTGAATACACCGTGGATCTATGCAACAATTTTCTAATCAAGACGACATAGCCACGAAACATACACAGTGGATCTATGTGTCGCAAATTATACATACTCCATCACAACCTGGATCACAAAGATAATATCCAGGGTCTTCAATCTCATCACCCAAAGTACGAATCTAACCATGTGATTACATGTGTTGAAGTCGAACATGGCAGAAACCACTTGATTACCAGTCATTGATGCAACCATTAACAAGTGCAAGGGAAATCACCATTGATGTCAATGACTCCCAAGGTACTATAGTACAATCTATCGAGTGTGAATAAATGAGTTCATGTCGAACATCCGACATAAACTTTTGATCAGGGGTCAATGATGTAAACCCACTATCAAAAGCGAGAAACTTGCCATTGGGGCATGCAAGCTCCAAGGTACTAAATAATTTATAAGTCTTGATTCCGGATAATGTGCTGAATTCGATGGAACAAAACTTGTCACAGGAGGGCCTTGATGTATCCCCCATCAATGACACGAAATGAGTAACAGAGTTTGAAGGTGAAACATAGCATGTGACAATTGGACTGGACGTAGGGAAGGCCAACACGGAGAGAATGGATAACTATAGATGGCCGACTCAATATAGGTTTCAAATGAACTTCTCTTGAACATATGAATGACACGACCAATGATTTGGCAGCATTGACTCAAAGACGACACATGGAATGACCTTGTAATCAATCGAAAGAGAGACAAATGGATTTCCCAAACTAGCTTCAAATGATGAATAGGGGGTGTCATGTTCAAGAGTGACTCTTACTGCCAATTAATACGAAAATGAAACATATCCCTTTCCCAAATTTTCCCCCACCATTTCTGGAAAGTACCTCTTTATTTTTACGCAAGCTTGAAGAGGATCACATATGCTTGTTGATATAATCTCATCCTTCGGATTAGTCCCTCGGAGTATATTTAACAAAACCTAAGAAGGAGTGGTTCAGTCCCATCACAGGTCTGTCAATGTTTGTTTAACGAGTCCAGAGATAGTAAACTCGAAGGTTTTTTCAAGATTATAAAGTTTGGAAAAACACTTAAAAGAGAACTCTCTCAGTTCCTTTTTCGTACAATAGTCCAACAAGACTAAAAAAGGGTTAAACTATCGCTCGAAAGACATGTACTTCAAATACTTTATTGAGCGTGAAAATAGCAAGGTCGCTTGGCAATCTTTTCCTGTTTAGAGAGTTTGAAAAGAGCTTAAAGAAAACTCCAGGGGGGTTCCTTTTTCGTATAACGTCTGTGAGCCCGAAAAAGTGATAAAACTATACTCAATCATGTTCTTATGTTTTTCACGAGCGAAAGAACGGACAAAAAGGTGCTCGAGGTTTTATGTAAAAACCATAAAAAACAATCAAAATCACACCACACTAGAGAAAAATCTGTCCATAATCATCCATGTTTCACACCTGCAAGACATTACACTCATTTCCACATTAGTGATGAGGTCTAAATAATAAATAAACATAAAAAACCCAAAATTGACATAGTAAAAGTAATTAAAATGAGTAAATAACTAAATTTACCATATCATTTCATATTTTTACCATTGAGTTCCAAAAAACCCTCATTTTACCCTTTGAATTCGGCGTTGATTTCTGGGAGCTACGAGTGATCATTTGACAAGCCGTCAGCAGCATCTTGGTAAGTTCTTCATTCCTGATCTTTTCATGGTTTAAAAATTTGATTTCATTCGTTAAAAGTTCTGTTTTAAGTTAGTTTTTTAAACCATATATGTGTGGAGACATTCTCACAGGTGGCCCATACGAGACCTGCGAGAATGAATCGTTCTCGCAGGTGGGCCTTAAGCCGCTTGCGAGAAGTTCACATTGTGCATAATATGGCACCTGCGAGTAGCACATAACTCAAAAAATTTTGAAACGTTTAGCCAATAGAAAAGATTCATTTCATGAATAAGATCATTAATCATCTTTGTATGTTTCTTATGCAGGTAAATAGCCACAAACATGGTGCTTGAGTGGTGAGAACGAGAACATGAGGAGGATAATGCAAATGCTAAGAATCACCCTCCCACCATAGCTGCTTTAAGAGATTGTGGTCTCTTAAAATACTTTTGTATCCGAGGCATGAGAGCCCAAGTCCGATTATTGGAGTATCTAGTCTGAATGTGGGATCCGGACCAGCAAGTTTTCATTGTAGGAGCTCACACATTAGCTATTGACATCGAGGACATATATTTCTTGACCGGATTATCCAGGCATGGGTCCTATGTTAGTCTGACTGGCAGCAGAGTAGGCGGGTTAAAAATGAATGGATATTGTAGCCAATACTGCATACCTGAGGCCAAAAGAAAGAAAGGGAAAGTAGAAATCTAGGGAGTAACTGACTTGACTCTCCACACTATTCTCTTCACGATTTCTCAGATGGCTGGAATTCCAACTCCACATATGGAATTACAAAGATACTTCCAGTATGCCATCGAGTGTACTGAGCCCTGAGTATTTAACTGGGCTGATGCAGTATTACGCAGTATCAAAAGACAATTGACCAAGTGCAAGCGAGGAGAACTGAAACAATTTGGATATGGATCTTTGTTAGTGTATTTCTTCTTAGAGAGGGTCCCTATATTTCGACTACAGGTCGAGTGGAATATTCCAGGTCCTAGGGATCCGAGGATGTTATGATGGTGTTGGCTCATGGCCCGGCATGTGGCAGGACCAATCGTCAAATATGACAATATTTTCTTTGACTGGTTGCAAAACTAGATGCTGATGGTCGATGACTACACCTATGCCGGGTTGGATTTCTGGGGAGATTTGGATCTAGCACTGCCTGAGGATGCTCAGTGGGGAGACCTCGGTAAGAAGTACACAAATTTTATCCTTTTTTTTAAATGTTTTTGAATTTTAATCATATTTAAATGTTTTTGTTTTATATATTTATTCGAAGACTAACACCAAATGTTTGTTGATAACACAGATGTTGGACCTTATAGACCTCCTGGTACTTCTCTGATCTAGTGATGAGGAGAAGCAGCAGTAGTATTACCATAGTATGCCGAATATTACCAGGTGGTGGAATAGAACTTAGAAGGTCTGACATCAGACATTCCAGATATGACTTTGGAAGAGGTTCCACGACGCGATCAGTGTCACACTATAGGGGTATCCACAGCTATGGGTCGAATGCTCCGCAAAGTAGCTAGGGCAATAGTGTGTTACCGTGAATGTCATCCATGATGTCACTATGTAGAAGCTATAGGCTTCAATTTTTGATATTTTGGTCTTCGGACAAACATTTTGTAAAAACAAACTCTTTTGATCGTTATATATATACAAACGATTTCTACCAGCTTACTTTACATTGTGTGAATTATAATGTGTTTGATTCATAAATGGTTCAAATGTCTGTCCAATACATAATTAGCTAAAGCATCTGTTAATGTATTAAGACATCTAGGAATATGCTGATATTCAATGTGATCAAAATATCGTTCCAAGAGGCAAATTTGCAATACTTGTAATAAAGTAGGAATTCAAATAGAGTAGACATTACTTAGCTGTAGTATCACAAGCTACGAGTCGAGTCGCACAACCAAATGACGAATTCCAAGCAAGATAGCATCAACAAATAGTTCAATAACGACACTATACTCAACAATGTTGTTGGTGGCACGGCCAAGACATACACCTCGTAAAGATATAAGTTCGTTGGTTGGGGCATAGATTGCCCATGCAGCGGAAGCTAAGTTCTGAGTACTACGGCTAGTACCATCAACGAAGCCAATATAAGGTAGCGAAGACTCTGACATCTGGCAATCAAACACAACGTCACGTAAGGGCAGAGACCAGATAACATCAAAAGCAAACTAAAGTAACACACACACAGAATGAGACATAAAATACAAGTACTTGTGCACAAATAACTTATGCATAGTACTTCTTCAAGTACAACCCATTCCTGGGTTCACTCAAAGGTATACCATCATAATCAACTAGCTCATATGCTCCTTTTTCCAACACTCTGCAAACAATGTAAGGACCATGCCACATTGGTTCGAATTTCTCAGCTCCTAAGACATATTTATCTTGTTCATATAGAAGAACAAGATCACCTTCAGAGAAAACACAAGGCTTAACATGCTTGTCATACTATGCCTTGACACGTTTCTTTTGGGTTTCTATTACTAGAGTAGTGTCACATCGAGTCTCGTCTAATCGCATCAAATACAACAGAAGTTCTTCTTCAATAGTGGTATTGGGTAAGAGTTCGAAAGCTAGCTTCAGAGAAGGTATTTCACATTCTATTGGAAGAATGGCTTCCATGCCATAGACTAATCGAAAGGGTGTAAACCCTGTAGCAGATTTGACAGATGCCTGATATGCCCACAATGCCGAAAATAACATCGTGTGCCAATTGGTTTTATATATTCCTATCATCCGTCGAAGCATGGTTATAAGAACTTTGTTGATTGCTTCGACTTGACCATTAGCTTGCGGATAATAGGGTGTTGAGTTATCATGATGATGACCCAACTTTTCTGTAAGTTCAGACATCATAAAATTCCTAAAATGACTACTATGATCAGTAACAATAGCTTGAGGAACACCAAAACGAGCTATGACATGGTTGAAAAGAAATAACTTTGTAGTCTTTCCAGTATTATCGAATGTTGGCATAGCCTTGGCCCACTTTGTAAAGTAATCAACAACTACAATAATGTAACCATGCCCCTTGGCCGAGTGAGGGTGACATGTCATGAAATCAATGCCCCATTTTGCAAAAGGACCAACTGAGACCACAGGATGAAGGGGAGAAGGATGCGACCGAATTTTTTGATTGTAGGTCTGGCAGGCATGGCACTTCTGAACAACAGTAATGCAGTCATTGAACAAGGAAGGCGAAAAATATCCTACACATAAGATCTTCTAGGCAGTAGCATACCCAGACATATGACCACCACATGCTCCGGAATGGCAGTCATTCAAAGCTTTCTTGGCTTCGTCAAAAGTCAAACAACGTTGAAAAATGGAATCAATTCTGCGACGGTAAAGAGTATCTCCAAGGATAATGTACTGACGATCTTGATAACGAACGTGACGTCGTTCAGTACTAGACAAAGCAGGCCGAAAATTTTTGGTTTGGAGATATATAATGATATCTCCATACCAAATATCGTTAGTGTTGATAAGGAAAAGTGATTCATCAAGTAATGAATCTATTGCTACATTTTCCATGGCAGAGTGGGGAAAATCACATATTAACTCAGCAAAAACTAAGGATTTCTTAGATGTGGCACAATCAAATTCCAAGTCGAACTCCTGGAATGTGACAATCCACTTGGAGTACTTGCCCCCTAGCAATTGACATGTCAAAATATGTTGCATAGGGTTGCAATGTGAAATCACTTTAGTTTTCCTGGAGAGGATAAAATGGCGAAAACGTTGAACTGCTTGAACAACAGCCAAAGATAGTTTTTCAACATGATGATACTTGATTTCAGTGGATGTGAGACTTCTACTCAAGTAATAAACAACATGTTCATCATGTGCATCATCCTCTTGAACAAGAACCATGCTAATAGTGTACTCGGAGGCAACAAGATAAAGAAAGTAATCACGACTATAATCAGGAGGGAAAAGAAGTGGAGCTTTCGTGAGGGACAACTTCAAAGCCTCAAAAGAATTGTTGGCCATGGTATCCCAGACAAACTCAGAACCTTTCTTTAGTAGCCTTGTAAAACCACGAGTAATATTGGCATAATTAGGGATGAAACGATGAAGAAAGTTTGCTTTCCCCTGCAAACTTTGCAACTAGTGCAGCGAAGAAGGAGGAGGGAGATTAAGAATCGCCTCAACCTTAATAGGATCTACCTGGATCCCTTGACGTGAAACAATGAAACCTAGAAGACAGTCAGACTCTACACAAAAGATGCATTTATGAGGATTTAAACAAATGCGATAGAACCGACAACGAACGAAAATTGCTCGGAGATGAGTGGGGTGATCAACTCGGCGTAAAGAATGAGCTAGTAAATCGTCCAAATAAGGTTGAATGATATGCTTTATATTGTGAAACGCATAAGACATAGCACGATGAAATTTTGCACCTGTGTTCTTAAGACTGAAGGGAAGTTTCCTATAGGCGAAAGTACCCCAAGGAAAAATAAAAGCAGTTTTATGTTGGTCCTCAGGAGCGATGTTAATTTGATTATAGCCGGAAAATCCATCCATGAGAGAAAAGATTTCACTACTGGCACAGTCATCGATGATCTGGTCGACGAAAGGGGTTGGAAAGTTGTCCTTTGGACAGGCTTTGTTAATATCCCGATAATCAACGCAAACATGTATACTACCACCTTTATTATCAATCGGTACAAGGTTGGAAATCCATTCTGTCAGAGCCACGGGGTAAATAAAACCGGCTTTGAGAAGTTTTTCAACTTCGAGTTTCATAGCTGCCACTTTACGTGGATGGACTGGACGAAGGCATTGTTGAACTGGTTTAGCTCCGGGGTATGTCTTTATCTCATGCACGACAATTGCAGGGTCGATACCTGGCATTTATTCGTAACTCCAGGAAAATATGTCATGAAATTCTTTGAACAGAGTAGTGTAGGTGACAATTTCATCCGGAGGACACGAAGCTCCAATGTGAACATTTTCAACTATCCCAGGTTTAACTGATATATCAATGGAAATCATGGGAGAAATATTACTTAGGTTCCCTTCGGCAAACACATCATGTGTAGATCCGAGAACGGTCGATATGACAACAATGGTCGATGGAGTCAAAATCCGTTGGTAATTCTCTAGAGTGTGTTGTTCCAGAAACAGTATGGAACGATGATGCCCATCGTCCGAAGGGGTGTCTTCCATGACGGACATGATCATCTCGTTAGTGGTAAATATGACATGGAAAGGATCGGGAGACAACTCACAAAGAGAAATAGTAGAAGGTGTTGCCGATTGAATAGCTTGATAAGCAGACTCAACCGGACTTAATGGTAGAACGTTGCCAAAACGAGTATGATCTCCTGGGTCAAGGACTATCCATGGGTCAGAAGAGACAGGAAGCTCATGAGGTATAGCGAAGATCATATTAATGGAAGAAACTGACGGGCGTGGAATATCGGATGGAGGTGGTATGGGGAAAGTGCCCATTAACGAAGAGTCCTTTAAAAGGCTGACACTGACATTCTCGTAACCCGGTGGGGTTTTAGCTATAAACAGTACATTGCCAGTACGAGTATCAGAATTAAAGAAGGCAAGTTGATCAACTGTAACAACTTTTCCCTGATGAGGAAATCACACGACACGGAAAATCATTGACACAACAACGCGCATAGAATCTATCCAGCTACGCCCAAGTAGAAGATTATAATCTAGGGGAGCATCGAAAACTTCCACTTCAACTTGGACTGTTTTACCTTCTAGAGTAACAGGCAATGATGGAAGAACACCGTAAGGCTTAAAACCAGAGCCATTGAAGGCTTTTAAAGTATTTTCTGATTCATTTAAAGGAGGAGAGCCGATGGCTTTCCAACAAGCGAAAGACATTACACACGTAGAGGCACCCTCATCAATTACAGTTCGACAAATATTTTTGTTGGAAAAAACAACTTGTATCTGAAATGCAAGCCGAGGGGGTAACCTTGGAATATGATCTTCCAAGTAAAAGACTATTAAATTCGTATCTATAGGATCAATTCCACCTATAGCTTTCAACAAAGCCCTTCGTTGTGCAGGACAAGACTGAAGGACTTCAAGGGAAAACATTGTTGAAGGTGCTTGGGCCAGATCTTCGACAATGCTATAGTTCTGGGCCACACGAGCATGAGGATTGAAGGCCGATTTCTTAACGACACCTTTCAGGGGTGGTCGCAGAACTGTATCAAGGCTCGGTCATTCGAGATGAAGAGGACCATTTGTAGGCGGAGTCGATGGAGAGGGATAAACCAGAGTAGGAGGTAAATTGTCAACCTTCTCCTTAGATGGAGTATAGTCTTTGGCTCTAGTTGTGAGTGCAACATTATTTTTCGTAGAATCATCGGTACACATCAAAACATATGATGTCGTAGAAGTAGAGGGTTGGTCATGACTGATCAATGAGGCATGTTGCTGAGATGGGAAGGGTTGGGACAAGACTGCCGGCGTAGATGGTTTCAGCGTTCCTTGAAGGAACTTAGTAACTTCGGCACGTCGAGGACAATCCTTCATGTAGTGATTGTCACCACAGATAAGGAAAGGATATTGCGGCTTGCGCTTATCCCGATCTTCAATAGGAGGGTTTTTAGATTGCTCATTTTGATTATTATTTTTACTCTCCTTATTCTTACCTCTTCCTTTCTTTGATTTATTTTTACCGGTCGGGGTAGATTGAACAACGTTCACCTCGGAAGTTTTACCGGTGGAAGTGGTAGGAGACGGAGCATTTTGAACATTAGAAGATGTAGACTTAGGGGTTGAATTTGAAACAGAATGTGAGTGGAAATGAGCAGTACCAATCACACCATCAGCTGCATGCGAGGCAGCTAGAGCAGTTGAAGTGCCGGAAGTACCAGGACGAGGTAATTCAGGTAGAAAATCGTAAAGTGTTCCCGTTTGTGAATAAATGAGATCAAGATATTGAGCACGACTTATAGCTCGCTCCTCTGTAACAATGCCACCCATGGTAATGTCTTTACCAATTTCATTCACGAAGGATTTTGTAAACCATTCTGCCAATAACTGATCCGGGAGTTCAAGTTTAATAAGACGTTGTCTCCTTCGCCACTCATGGATATGATCCGATATATGAGTGCCTTTTGTTTGTTTGAAGGAATTCAAGATCTCAGTCCCAGTATCGTAATGGATCGGTAACTGATAATGTGTAAGAAAATCCATAACTAGGGTATTGAAATCAGAAAAGAAACCTCATGGCAATTCAATATACCACTTCGCAGCTGAACCGATAAGGGTTCATTGAAAAATACATAGATGAATGGAGTCATCCATCAATGAGTTGGATGAAACCATAAATGAAAAGTCATGACATGATTATTTGGGTCCTCTCTCGCCTTGCCATCGAATTTCGGAATATCCGATGGGAGCTTAGCAGGAATAGAAGGCCATTGGGGAGAGTGACAAATAGGATCATTAAGAATCCTAGACAAATATGGAAAATCCAAGGTAGCAAGAAAAGGTAACTGTCAGTTTACTTGCGGGTACTGATGGGTTTGGGGTGGAAGCCCTGTCGGCAAACCAGTAGGACCATAAGCAGTTTTCCCGTAGAGGGAAGACCCTGGCTGAGTCGATGGTGGCCGAATAGGATAGTAACCCCAAGGATTGTAACCTTGAGTTTGAGTAGGGACCTGGGGTTGATTAGTTAGACCCTGACCCCAAATAGGATTAGGTACACTCGGATATGGTTGGCCTATAGTAGGGACAGTTTGTTGCACCCCAGCATTTTGAGGAAAGTTTTGTAGAAGATGATTCCAATACTGGGCCAATTTTGGAGGTATATTTTGTCCAAAAGGTGAAGTTGGTCCCCCTATCGTAGGTATAGATCCACCCGGAAGTTGTGTGCCAACAGTGGGTTGCATAGTAACTGTGTTGTGTCTGGGAAAAGGAAAAGGAATCGTACCACCCTTTCCACCAACGGAAATTTGTGGGTTTGGTGCAATAGTCAGGATAGTGCCACTAGGATTAGGATTACCAAAAGGAAATTGAGGGAGTGTCAAAATAAAACCAGGAATAGGATGCCTAGGAAAGGGAGGAACACCTGGAGAACCAGCTGGGGTTTGCGGAGGTGTTGGATTAGGAGCATTCAACAAAGCATTCAAAGCATGGTAACCAGGTGGTAATGTCGGGATGACATCAGGTATTCTCTGGGTATTGATAGGAGCAAGAGTAGCTGCAGTAATCTCGGTTTGGACACTTGTAGTATTAGCGAGATGGGCCATCTTGGGAGGGAGAACAAAGTGATAAGTGGTAGTCTCTGGTGTAATTTTTGTCTTAGAAGACACTGGAGGGTTGATTTCGTAGACAGGGGGTGACTCAGTACCAAAAAGGACTCATCGGAAATCACCCAACCAAAAAGGATCTTGGCCTACTACACCGGGAGAAAGCCCAACGGTTGATTCAGAAGATGTAATAATGGCTTTGTCAGAAGAATCTAATCGCACAATAGGTCATTCACCATGACGAATGTGATAGTCCTCTCTAGTATTAGTGATTCAAAAATCTTCTAGAGAGTCAGTTCGGTCTACCTGTGGAGGTGGTATAGTGACAAATGGAACGTCACTTGTTTTCCCGTGTGGTGGAGTAACCACCGAGACTTCAGTCTGATGGGAAGAACCCTCAGGTGTACCGGTAGGCGAGGGTTGAGTATTGTCCATATGTTCTAGAGATAAACCTTGCATTCTACATGAACCCCATGGGGGAGCAATTGTAAACAAATGACAAGATCCACAAAGAAATTTCTATGGTCAACTTTGAGAAACAAAGAGCACGCGCTAGTAAATAAAATCTAGGAAGCAATCACCAAGAAAACAATACCTTCTAATTTCGAAGCCACTAGTTGGTGATGAAATCCAACATCGCAATAACGAGATGAGAAGGGGCAGGGCTAGGGTGGAAAGGTTACACTGACGACCTACTTAACAGACTTATGCCTTGGTGCAAGCTCCCACACATAATCGTGGGTATACCCTCCAAGGAGCCCGAGTGAGTTTGGCCAATGTCAATTCCAGGTACCATGAAGACTTTCCCCTCCACAGTCACCTTGGGTAAGAACCTAGAGAGACAGGCTACTAAGGTCACCACAAACAATAGTAAAGCCTGGGGGAATAGTCGTCAGTCCGATCCACACGCAAGGGAAGGGTATCTAGCCCGAAATCAACTCAAAAGGCTTCCACTCATCATTGTGGGTATACCTCCGAGTGATCCCCGTAATATGTGCAATCTCTACACTGATGTCAACAAAGCAGGGTTAGTAACTCTGCCAACACCAATGCAACCTAGTGCTTGACCCTTGTGTTAGAAGGGCTTCCCAGGACAATATGTTGCAAATCGATTTTAACACTCCCTAACTCAAGATGCTATTGTGGGTTTTGAGCTTTTGGAGAGTGTATCTCTCTTCCTACTCCAAAGCACTAGCCTAGCTAAATGTTGGTGTATAAGAGCCCTAGAAAAGAGTTACTAGATAAATTTTAAGATTACGCAATGTTTTTAAGAGCTTTTGTTTACTCAAAGGTAATGGAAGTGAAACTCGTGTTGTATGACTCTGACCCAAATAATGCAAGGATGATAATGAAATATAACACTTTCATTCAATGAATCCTATTTATGGGAGAGAGAGAAAATTTCCAAATCAACCCTGTACTACAATGCAATGCACCATTTCCTTTCAAATGTTAGTACAAACAATCAATTATCAAAGGACTATTCTCTATGTGTCTTTTCCAAATACTTCAGTAAACTCAAAAATTTGATTTTTCAATGTTTTCTAAAAGACAAAAAACAATGTTTTTGAAAGAAAAGATTATTGTTCACTTTCCAAAAAGAATTCTCACTATATCAATGAGAAAGTGAAAAAAATCAAATCATAAAGAAGCAATCAGTAACAACCCAATCAACTCTTTCAATGAAAGAAAAAACAAAGAGCAAACCAATTAGTCTTCTCAATGCAAACGAAAATGTTCTTTCAAACCATCAAGCAAATGAGAAACACCAAGCACTTGAATCTCAACCAATCAGACACACTCATCTCTTGAAGTCAGAGAGAATGAAAATTGCCAATAAGAGTCAAGAAACGAAAGTCAAGCTACAAAGGACAAGAAAATCCTTGAAACCCTAAAAGTGTTCAAGCATGCAAACTAGAGAAAAATCTATATCAATCAATGGTATAGTAAGCCAATAAGATGTATTTCAACTGATCTGGGTGATAAAAACTCAATTTCAAAAATTTTGAAAAGACTATTAGCAGGCAAGGAATGTAACACAGTGTGAGAAGTTATGATTCTCACAGACAACCTTTGAGCAAGGTGCAAACACCTCACACTGAACCCTATGAGAAAGATGCGAACCTGACCAGTTCTCGCAGGCTGTAGTTAAATATAGTGCGAGAACTCCTGAAGATGACAAAAAATTTGAAGATGAAAGCAAAATTGACAAAGGCTTCTAGACCTAGAAGGTCTCCCAGGATATCCTGAGGACTCAGAGACTGACAAAATAGGAGAAAAATGAAACCAAATCAAATGGCCACAGAAAATACAAAAAGCCACCAAAAAATGGGATTGTTCCCCAGTGGAGTCACCAATTTTGTTTTAGGATTAATCCGTAAGTGCAGACACAAACCGATCTCCCTAGATCCACCTGGATCTAGAACAAAACAAGACAGAATAAAACTCTTTCCCTAGATTTAGACTATTGAATGAACTAGGAGGCAAGAATCATGAACATACCTGATAATCACTTCCTTGGGTCTCTGTTGTTCCAAGCTTCGCTCCAATGCTCTTGTGCCACCAAGACCAGGACAGTTCAAACCAATTGAAGTGAAAACAACTCAATATATTCAACAATTAATCTATACATATGATCAAGGAGTTATGTAATAAAGTGACATTAGCTTTATGGGAAAGGGACATATTACTATATTAAATTGATAGAAAGCAAGAATTACAACTTGAGCCTTGATTTTGTAAGCCTCCTTTCGATGGCTCCTAGCTCTGACACACACACTTGCTCATGCATGAAGAAGATCAACCACTTTTGATAACCTTGCTGGTGTCTCTAGCTGTTGTAGTATCAGTCCTTCATACAATCTTACACTAATTCTCCAATAAATCTCTTGCTAGTTTGTTGCTTAACCTTTTCCATGAGCATTCCCCTCAATTTATAAGAGAGAATGGATTAGTTACTTGGATAGGAATGATCCCAAGATATCAGGAAAGCCAGTACTTAGATAACCATTCAAATGGCATCTCACCCTTCTAGAATATTCCCTTCTAGAAGGTTAGAGAATCTATCTTTTTCCTTTCTTTAGAAGATGTTCACACCCTGGCAGTTACATACAGTGCGAACCCCTCACACCCTGTCTTAAAGCAGCCTGTGAGAATCATACATTCTCGCAGGAAAATATATAGGTAGCATGTGAACCTCCCTTAAAAATTTGATTCAAGAAAGAGACAAAGGTAACTTTTCTCAGGAAAGTGTTCTAGTGAAGAGCCTAATTTCTCCATCATCATTACATCATCATGACGCCCAAAATTATGGATAACACTCCAAACAAAGTTCAAAGAGGAGAAAGAGCAGATCCAACAAGAGAAAGAACAACTGCTCACAGAGTAGGTTGGAGTAAAAGAAGTAGCTAGGATAACACTTCGCTTTGTGACGGGCTTAGAGAAAAAGGAGGAAGACCCAGTGGAGCATCAAGTCGCGCATCTTGTTGAAGCCATCCAACAACTTCAATAGAAAATGGTAGACCTAGAGCTACAAACAGTGCCAAGCACTCTGCAGGACGTGCAAGACCAAAGAGAAGCCACTATCGGGAGTGCATTTGAGAGGATCAAAGCATTAGCTTTGGAATATAAACAACTTAGCAGTAGAAGTGCACAAACTTATGAGAAACTTACTAAAGACCCCGAACTAAAGACACTGGAGTCACAGCTCCAAGAGTCAAAGAAGTAAGCAACGATAGTACAGGCACAGTTGAAACTCCTGTCAGCATTTGAGAGGATGAAAAGATCCTAGGAATAATGCACTGCTCAAGATCAGGTACACACCATACAAAGAAAATTCATGGAAGTAACTCAGAGGCTCCAACTAGTCCAGGACGAAGCTTGCCAACTGTTTGAGGATATTGAAGGCCAAGGTGTAGAGCTGGAACAAGTAGTCACTGCAGTCGAACAATGCTTGGAAGGACCTGTGAACGAGGTATTTTTTCAAGAATTCACCGAGAAGGAGTCCCTGGAAAAGCAATAGGTTGAAGCTATTGGATCATGTTGTCATTGATGCCAATGGTTTGATTATTTGGTATATTGTTGGATCATTTGTCATTGATGTAAATGGTTTGGTTTGATTGATGTCATTAATTTATGTCAAGTAATTGATTGATTGATGATTGATGAACAATGAATATGCCCTTGACGAGAATGATAGATGTCCAAGTGGAAACCAATTGATAAAGATGGATCAATGAGTTGTCATTGATACACGATGCAGTGGCGAATTGATGCAAAGATGAATCATTATTATGTTATCATGGTTGATAAGGTGCACAAATGGATGAACTCCAAAGTGGTCCCCTTATGATGGATGAACTCCAAAGTGGTCCCCTTATGGTGAAAGCCCTCACGGGAAGATGCTTTACAGATTGAGTTATCCTAGGAGAACAGTTGGAGGACCCATGCTTATATGTGGAATAATGAGATGAAGATCAATGAAGTTGTTGGTGAAACTATCCTAGATGGATAGTGCTTGTCATGCCATTTTTGATGGTATGTGGAATGTCACATAACTCCTCACGGTTTGAGAGTTATGGCCTTATGAAGTTGGAGGACCCCCATATAAAGGCTTGAAGCCCCCAAGGTCAAAGAAGTCAAAGTGCTTGAAAAGAAGAAATCATTATTTAAATGATAAAGTAAAGTGACAAAATCAAGAAAGATTATTTAAATGATAAAATGAAGTGACAAAATTAAGAAGGAATAATTAAATGATAAAGTATTGGAGAACTTTCTATTCATGGAAAGTGGCTAACCCTAAAATAAGTAAAATAGGTTAAGTGACCTAGAAATGGGTTAAGTAACCTAAAAATGGGTTAAGTGACCTAGAAGATGAAAGTATAAATAAGAAGCTAGGATCTCTTGTAAAACATACATTTGGTGAGAATGCTTTTTGTGGATCAATGGAGAGCTTCTTGTGAATATCTTTTGGAGTATTGATGGAGATCTTCTTGTGAGAGAATCTTGTTGATGTGGATTTCTTGAGCATGATTGAAGATCTATTTTGAGGAAGGGAGCAAGAGGAGGATCTCATGAACGCATCAAAGTTTCGGCAATGTCGGAGATCTTGACGGCAAAAGTCTCGGATTCATAAAAAACCATATTTTTTGATGTCCACGCCAGTTGTCTATGTATAGGGTGTGTGTACATGCGGGATGGCTATGTATAGGGTGAGTGTACATGTGGGCTGACTGTGTACAGGGAGCGTGGAGTGGATAAAAACATGGAGATTTTTGTTTGAGCTGGTGCCAAGCTCTTGGATGATGAGGCAGGTTCTAGATCTGCATTCTATGGCTTTAGATCTATCACTAAGACACTGGTATGGTTACATTATTGTCTTGATGGATACTATTGTTTGATGTGTTGTGAATGCTTAGGGCATTCTTGGTATGGCTTCTATGATGTGGCTCAGTTTGGTTGATTTGGTTGATGGAGTGAGCAACACTCTTGTGATTCAGTAGTGACATGATTGCTATGGTATACCAGTTGTTTATACATGATTGAGATAGCATTCATATTGATTTATTATGGAGCATGAGCAAGCTAATTGAGAGCTTGGATGTGTTGTGACTAGCTGTGGGTCAATTTGGACAGTGGAAGACATAAGATAAATTGATTGTAGGTTGCAGAGGATCTAAGCATGTGAAGAAAAGAAAAACCCTAGTTGCTTAGAAGCATATGCTTGTTGCATGATACATTGGCCGCGTTCACACGCGGGCTGTAGTGAGCCAGAGCGCGTGCACACGCGGGCTGCACTAATGACAAGTCACGTACCTATTGACAGATTGATATCTATTGAGGATTGTTGCCTCATCTCAGTTGGTGCTAAGAATGTAATCTGACTCTTGCATATAGAGCTGGTGCTCTTGCAGAGTTGTACTCTATTTAGTTGTTGTTGATAAACCCCAAGGATTGTAGTCCGTAATAAAAAGAAAATNNNTAATAAAAAGAAAATTGTACATACATCTTGTGTTCTTTGTGTTCATTGTGATGATGGCTCATTGATGATATATTGTTGATATATGTTGTTGATATGTGCTCACATATAATTGGTTATAAATGACAACAATGGGTAATGAATAAATGTTGAATGCTAATTGATGAGTTTTAGTGAAAGAGGGAAGTTTTGGGAAAAAGAACCCAACACTCATTCACCCCACCTCTAAGTGTGGTAGGTGTGTCCAACAGAAGTAACTCAAGCCAAGCTTGAGGCTTTTGAAGTAGAGATACCCATATCAGAGTGACTTGGGATGAGTCACAGGTGAGTGTTGGGGGCATGTTGGCCCTTGACCAAGTTTTGGAGATCCTTGGTCATGTTTGACCTTTTTTGGGACTTCGACAGGCTGTCGAAGGTGGAGCACAAGTTGAAGTGGAGATCGTGGGATCTCGACCCCTTGTTTAGGGATTTTTGGGTTTTGGGCTTATGTAATGGGTAGATGGATGTCGGCCCATGGGTTTACCCATGTCTAGGCCCTTCTTTAATGTATAAATAGATGTCTATGTGATGTAAGGAGATATGAATATGCAGATGCATCTGTGTGATGTTGTGTTAAGTGCAAGTGATAATTGTAAATTCTTTGTGCATGTTGTGTTTGACACTTGCAAAGCTAAGTGCAAGTGGATGTAAGAGGCTCGTGTAGGTATTTGTGTTGTAACCTAACTCAGGGAAGGAGGATCCGACGGAGTGCGTGCAGATCTCCTGTCCTATGTGGAGTAGGATATTGTGTTTCTGTACATGTAAATTATTGATAGAAGACAATAAAGAGAATAAGAGTTGGTGGACGTAGCCCCAAGCCAAGGGTGAACCACATATATCATGTGTTGTGGTTTCTTTGTGAATTATGGTTGTTTTATTGTTAATATGATTGATTCTTAGTTTAATTATGTATGCTTATATGAATATGATAGCTTAGTTCCTAATGATGTGAATAAGATGCTAGATTTTATCTATGGATAGGTTAGAGGAAGTCTTCCTAAAATGATGGAGTGTCAAGGAAGACCCCAACATGCTGCTAATAAGGCTGAATAACCTTATGAAACAAGAGAGAACTCAACAACAAGATGCTATGGTTCCATACAAGGGTCAATTCCAAAGAGGGAATCAATTTTTTAGACCAAAGCATGATCAATAGGTTCCAAATACTTTAGCTCCTACAAATGTGGTTGATAAAAACCCTTGGTTCCTGCAATACAATGAATCACACTAGGAACATGAATTCCATTACAACAATGGAGGTCATGACCAAGTAAACATAATGGACCATACCATAAAGGATCCCCAGATCTACCTTAATATTACCCCTGAGGAACATCAAGAGGGCATAAAGGAAGCAACTAGGAAGGCTAGGATGGAGGTGATAAATAACATTTCCCAAGAATCAAGAGAAAAGTTGAAGAAACAATAATTCCAAGTGTATACTAGACAAAAGAAATTGAACCAACCTATCTCTATTAGTCCTGTAGTATCTCAAATAAGGCCTCCACCCTTGAACATTCTCCTTCCTAAGAATCTTCCCAATACTGAAAGAGTTGACTTAAACTTTGACTTTGAAGGGGCATTATCCAAGATGCATGTTACCATCTCCTTGAGATAAGTCATTAAGGTACCATCTGTCAAAAGAAGATTTTATAATTTATTAATTTCTTCAAAGGATCAAATGGACCAATGGACCCTCCTATTATGCTGCAAGCCGATCTCTTTAGGGTCTAGTATGATGAACACCCACCTTTCCCCATGACCTTAGTGATGAAAAACAAGTTCCTTAACAATTGTATGATGGATTCAGGGGCAGGTGCCAACATGATGTCTCTAAAGGTCATGGAACAATTGGGCCTAAAAGTCACATGACCTTACAAGAATATGTGTGGATTTGATTTTAGATCCATACTCACACAAGGGGTAATTGAGAATGTGGAAGTATGACTTGCAAGATACCTCGAAAGAGTGATCCATATGGACATTGTAGTAGTAGATGTCCCATATGTGTGGGTAATGTTGTTGTCCAGAAAATTTGTTGCAATGTTGGGAGGAACTCAAGAGATGGACCTCACTTATATTAATGTGCTATGAATGATGAAACAATAAGATGTCTCCTGAATGTTCCAATGACCAAAATCCATGTGTGAGAAATTAGTGACCACATCGAAACTGACGAAGCACATGAGCCAATCCTAGAAAGTCTTCCTGAATTTTCTCCTGATGATATTCCTTTTTCTACTGAAGAAGAATTTGATCAGATACAATGGTCGAAGAAGGAATTTTATCAACAACTCCTGAAAAATTATAAAGACAAGGAAGTTGGAGCTGTCAGGTTATTAAAGAAAGGATAAGACAATGTATTTATCCATTTATCCCAACAAGAAATTTTCACATCAGAGTCTCACCCTCCTCCCTCAAGATGGTACACCAGGATTGTTCAAGAAACAACCAAGTTCAAAAATATAGATTACAAAGAAGGAGACACAGTATGGATGTGGGACACAAATAAGGGAGAGCCTACTAATGTCAAGGGAAATGCACACTTTGGGTTGGGACCCTTCATAGTTGGAAGAAAATTAGTCAATGATTCCTACTATTTGTCTACATTGGAAGGAAGAAGGCATAAATTAATAGTTAGCGGGAACCTCCTCAAACCCCTTCAAGGGGCAGAGACTTGACTTCACAGGTAAGTAGAGGTAAGTAGGTAGGATTTTGCATTCATTGTATACACCATTTTCATTTCATGCTAGAATAGTTTTCATTTTGATTTGTATATATGATTTCTTTCATTTTATGTTATATATATATATATATATATATATATATATATATATATATATATA
>CBVK0101487537.1:0-14532 GCA_900067695.1 Picea abies
GTATAGGACGAAGGTTGAAGAGCAGAGATTTCTTCATAGAGGAAGAGAATTGACGACTTGAAATCTGTCAAGAAGAACTTCAACAATCACTACCCTACTCAGGGATCTGGCATATCGGTGTTTCGCGTAGGTGGAGTTGATAGGTTGGCCGAAAGCGACCCGAGAATGCGAGAGCCGACATCGTGAAAATCACGTGCATGGTGTGAGTCATTGTGATTGATGTGAAGGGTGATCTTGGGACATCGGGTCTCGGATTTTAAAGGATTCAGAGGTTAGTCTCGCGAGTAGCGAGTTAACGAAAGGCAAGAAAGCGAGTTGATCGGCATCTCGGCATCTCGGATCTCGGAGGTTGGGACTCCGAAGATATAATGACACGGGTCGTGAGTCCGCGATAGTTTGAGGTCCTGATACTCGAGGGAAGTCAACGTTGACTAGGGATATCGGACCTCGGGGATCCGAGGACTTAGTCCGCAAGTGTAGAACTCGCGAAGTCGTGACAGCAGATCCTCCGGTAACCAAGTAGGGAGGACTGGAGTGAGGGGAAGGTTACTGTGGGTAGATTCTCACGAAAGGAGTGAAGAACCTTTGAGTTCTTCGGGCCCAGGAGCAAGAAGGTCCTGGTGGAGCGACCGACCACTGAAGAGAGTGGGGTTGCGTCACATATTATGGATTGAATTTGTTTTTTCACCTATATTTCCCACTTCGCTGTCATTCTTCTTCGCTAACTGTTACTCCTTGTTGGGCTTAGCTAAAGAGAGTGTAAGAAATTTTTATTTATGAGAATCTAGTATGTTTTTCTCTACTTCATATATTATTTTTCTACATTCGTAATGCATTGGACCTTCGAAATTAGATTCCATGTTGGAATCTTCATAACTTAACTTCTCCAAGACCTCCTTTCCCTCGAGAAGTTGAACTTGTTCCTAACAAAAGAGAAGGTTGAGAATATATAGACTATAGTGTATATGTAGGTGTAATATTTGAAGTTGGTGTTTGATGCATTGGTGTTGAAGGACCATAATCCATTATATACTCCACACCATCCAAATCAGAAAAATTGTGGGCCTGTAAAGGAAAATGTTCAAGTTTATCTCCAAGTCAAGAAAATACATGAGATGTATAATAATTTATGATATAGAACATATTATGATGTAGGAGCATCCTTATCAACATTAAAAGGAGGAAAAGTTGGAAGACAACACATCACCCAACGCATACATGAAACTGATTTGAACTATACAAAGGAGAGCACACCTTTTTGAATTTTGAATTTTATGAAAATAAGTGTAATAAATGTATGGAGGTTGAGGCCATCCCTAAAGATCCTTTAGGATTGTAATATGTTTAATATATAGATAGGAGGTACATATGTTGAGCTTAGCTTTGATCTGTTTTGTAAATTCTCATTAATATGAAAAAAGAGTATTAGGTAGGAAGGAGGGAAGGCTCGAAAATCCCCTTCATTTACATTATTATTTTTTTTGTTCATTTTGTAAGGGTGGTTGCTCATTTTTTGGTAATAGTTGTTATTGAGAGAGACAGAGTAAGAGCTATTGTTGTAGAGAAACAAAGAGAGCACTGGACATGTTTTTTTGAAGAAGCAGTGGAGGAATGCCTGTATCTATGTATTTTATCACTTGAATGAATAGAACAAAGAAGCCTTGATCCAAAATATTGGTTGTTGTTATTATTATGTTTATCTGAATGAATTGTATGATTTTTGTTCATTTAAATTCTCTGTTTATACTTGTTCTTATGTTTACAAGTGCATTTTATGGTTATATTTATGATTTTGTGAAGTAAGAATAAGTTTTAATTGTTTTTCTTCTGAGAAATTGTGCAAGGAGTGCACATTTGTCCGCAAGGAGTGCGTTGACAGAGTTAAGTTTAACTTGGAGAATCTCAGGAGAGATAATGTTGGACCTTTGATAGTAGCAGTGTAGATAAAGCATAGAGCCATGCAAGGAGTGTGCAGGCAGAGTCGGTTCTAGACTCATTGTTCAGATAAATATAGTTGAGTGTTTTAGAGTTTCAAGACTCCAATCTGGGTGCCCAAGGCTTCAAAAAACTTGGAGGAACAAGCTTAGGAGAGATAACTACCATCAACATCACGGAAGGAAACTTAGTAAATTACTAAGTCCAAACCTTTTACAGTGCAGAAGAAATGCACAAAGGGTAGTTCGAGGTCTCGTATACCTCAAAAGTGAAGCTTAGGAGGGAAAGCATCTAGAATCCTTTAAAGGGAAGAATATCTGAGAGTCAGTGAACTAGTCTAGTGTCCAGAACTTCTGAAGCCCTGAAGAGAGCTAGACAGTCGGATCCAGGGAGGACATGTGGTGCCAAATCCTCACTGCTTAGGAGAGGCACTTCGAGGAAAAGTTCGCGTAGTGAAACAAAAAGTCCCGAAGCATGAAGAAAAATTCCATCGTGATCATCTATATTAGAGTGGACACACGTAAGAGATTCACGCATTCGGAGGAAGGGACCTTCGAGAAAAATCTTTTGAAATTGTGTAAGAACTTTTGAAGCCTGAAGGCAGGAGTTCACCACATTCATCGATCGTGTAAGAGACACGTGCAGACATATTGCGTATTCATAGGTAGATCACTCTAGGAGAAAGGTAAGAGGGAACATTGACCTGAAGTGAGCCAAAGCTCTGGAGGTGGGAAACATCTCGACCGTCGATTTGAAGGAGGGCAAGTGGAGCCTGATCCATAGCTTCGACTACATGACACTTTGGGTGTTCGGACAAGTGTTTGATGCCAAAAGTTCTGAATCCTGATACCTTAGCACATTTGGGTTAAGCCCCATGTCATAGCCTAGGTCACATGAAGGAAAGGGCCTAGCAGATGGGGGTTAGCGCTTGTCTTGTAAATTTTTAAAAAGAGAAACAAAAATCTCGAGGAGAAAACTCATGGGTCTATTGCTTGAACCTGTGGCTGGAATTGGGGGGGGGCTTTGTATATGTTTTTGGGATATTATCAGGATCTCAATATTCAATTCGACTCATAACTAATTGATCCTTGACCGGGAGGTCGAGCAGACCCTAGGAGGAGCAGGGGGTTTGCAACAAGTGGTATCAGAGCCAAAGTTTTTTTTTTAAGCTTTGTGTGGAGAAATATCAACACCATGTCGCCAGGAAGACACAGGGACATACTTGTATCTAATCCATGATGGAGGAGGAAATGAGGAGATTCTGTGCAAGGATAAATGCCATGGAGACTACACAGAGGAGAGAAACAAATGCAGGTGACATCATTGAGGCTGAAAGGGAAGAGATGGAGGATGAAGAAGCTGGAGGAGAAGATGTTGCAAAAGAACACTTGCTGAAAGATGTTTTCAAATTGGGAGTGAGAGAAAAAATAGAAATCCCAATGTACGAAGGTAATTTAGATGTGGAAGAATTGTTGGACTAGATAAGAGAAATGGAAAATAACTTTTACTATGAATAAGTTGTTGATGAGAAGAAAGTAAAACATGTTGTTACAAAGTTAAAAGGGCATGCATCACTATGGTGGGATGAATTGCAAGCTAATAGGAGAAGCAGAGGCAAACAACAAATTAATAGTTGGGACAGAATGGTAGCCAAGATGAAGGCTAAATTCATACCCAAAGATTATCAAATAAATTGAGTCAAGATAACAATCATGTTGCATATTTCAATGAGAAGCTAAATGATACCAAGGAGAAATACTCCACATATGAAAAAAAGTTTTATGCAGTGATTCAAGCCTTAAATAAGTGGAGGCATTATCTTATTCCCAAGTAATTTGTTTTGTACAGTGATAATCAATATCTACAGTTCATTTCAAGGCAAGAGAAGTTAAATCAAAGGAATGAAAAATGGGTAGAGTTTATGCAGAATTTTACTTTTGTCATCAAGCATATCAGTGGGAGTGCAAACAAAGTTGTATATTCTTTGAGTGGGAGATTCTTGATTATGCAGGAGTTGAAAATGGAAACCTTGGGGTTTGAACACTTTAAGGGAATGTACCAAGAAGATCCATATTTCAAAGAGGCTTATGAGGCATGTGGAAATCCTTTGCTAAGGGATAAAATCCAATGGAAAGAATATCTAATTTAGGATGGACCATTGTTCAAAGGTAGCTAGCTCTGCATACCAAAATGATCGATGAGAGACAACCTGCTAAAAGAAAAACATAGTGGAGGCCTAGAAGGACATTTTGGTCATGATAAAACATTTGTACAATTGAGTATTTCATACTATTGGCTAGGTATGAGATCTGAAGTGAATAAGTTTGTGAAAAGATGCAAACTTTTCCAATATGCCAAAGGGAGACAACAAAACATTGGTCTTTATCAACCATTTCCTATTCCGGATAGGCCTTGGGATGCTATCATCATGGATGTTTTGTTGGGATTACCAAGAACCCAGAGGGGAAGAGATTCCATAGTTGTGGTAGTTGATAGATTCTCTAAAATGACACATTTTATACTATGCCAAAATACAAATGATGTTACACACATAGAAAGTATGCTTTTTAAAGAAATTGTAAGATTACATGGGTTTCCTAGGAGCATCATCTCAGATAGGGGCACCAAATTTGTTAGTCATTTTTGGAGAAAGCTATGGAAAAAGATGGGGACATATTTTTCCTTTAGCTCAACATATCATCTTCAGACATATGGAAAGACTGAGGTGGTGAACATAAGTCTAGGTAATTTACTAAGGATCTTAGTTACTGAGCATACCAGTCAATGGGATCATATTCTACCACAAGAAGTATTTGAATACAATGAATCGCTGAATGGGAGCATAGGAAAGAGTCCATTCCCGACTGTGTATGTTATGCAGCCAAGGGGAATATCAGAGTTAAGAGATTTGGGACACAATGAATTCATAAGTGCAAGAGCTAAATATTTTGCTGCAAAGATGCAAAAACTTCATGGTGAGATTAAGGAGCAGTTGCAAGAAAACAACAAGAAATACAAGAACAAAGTTGATCAAGATAGGAGAGAGCTTCAGTTTGAAGTTGGAGATGAGGTTTTAGGTCATATGAGAAAGGAGAGATTCCCAAGGGGAACATATAACAAGCTCAAAATAGAAACGATAGGGCCATGCAAGATCCTTAGGAAGTTTGCAACAAATTATTATGAGACAGAGATACCAGAGAATGTGTCAATATCACCCATTTTTAATGTAGCAGACCTGTATCCTTACATGGAAGATGAAACAGGAGGATCAAAAAATCAGAAGGGTATCCGATGGAAAAAACAAATGCTTGTATCAGAAAATCCACAGATGGAGAAGATCTTAGATTAGAGCACTGAAAAAAGAACTAGAGGAAAGACTTATTTGGAATATCTGGTTAAGTGTAAAGGCCATCTAAAAGAATATGCAAGATAGGTAAGTGAAGGAGAGATCCACTAGCAAGGAAAAATGGTGCTGGAGCTCATGGACATGAGTCCATGAATTTTTTGCCAGAGGAGTATGATGCAGGAGCATCCTTATCAGTATTAAAAGGCGGACAAGATGGAAGACAACACATCACCCAAAACATGCATGAAGTTGATTTGAACTATACAAAGGAGAGCGCACCTTTTTGAATTTTGAATTTTATGAAAAGAAGTGTAATACATGTATGTAGGGTGAGGCCATCCCCAAAGATCCTTTTATATTTTAATCTCTTTAATATATAGATAAGAGGTACAAATATTGAGCTTAGCTCTGATCTTTTTTCTAGAAGTTCATTAATATGACAGGAGAGTAGTAGGTAGGAATGAGGGAATGATCAAAATCCCCTTCTTGAATATTATTCTTTTTCTTGCTCATTTTGTAAGGGTTGTTGCTCATTTTTTGGTAATAGTTGTTATTGAGAGAGAGAGAGAGGGAGAACTATTGTTGTATAGAACCAGAGAGAGCATTGGACATATTTTTTTGAAGAAGCAATGGAGGTCTTCCTGTATCTATGTATTTTATCACTTGAATAATAGAATAGAGAAGCTTTGATCCAAAATCTTGGTTGATGTTGTTACTACGTTTATCTGAATGAATGGTAGGATTTACGTTCCATTAAATTCTCTTTTTACACTTGTTATTATGTTTACAAGTGCATTTTATGGTTAAATGCATGATTCTTTGAAGTAAGCATTAGTTTCAATTGTTTCTCTTCTGAGAACTCATACAAGGAGTGCACATTTATCCACAAGGAGTGCATTGACAAAGTTAAGTTTAACTCGAACAAGCTCAAGAGAGATAACATTGGACCTTTGATAGTAACAGTGAAGAGAGAGAACAAATCCATGCTAGGCGTGCGTAAGCAGAGTCGGTTCCAGAATCATTGTTCATATTAATAAAGTTGAGTTTTACACAGTTTCAAGACTCCAAGTCGGGCGCCCAAGGCTTCAAAAACCTTGGAAGAACAAGCTCAGGAGAGATAGCTACCATCAACATCACATAAGGAAACTTAGGAAATTACTAATCCCAAACCTTTTACAATGCAGGAGAAGTGCACAGAGGGTAGTTCAAGGTCTCATGTACTAAGGAAGTGAAGCTCAAGAGGGGAAATGACTAGAATCCTTTAAAGGGAAGGATATTCAGGAGGAAGTGAGCTAGTCCAGTGTCCATAAATTCCAAAGACCTGAAGAGATATAGACTGTTAGATCTAGGGAGAACACATGTGTTGGACTACTGAGAGGGGGGGGTGAATCAGTAATAGAGAAATTTAATAGTTTTTCACCATAAAATGCAAGTGTTATATCAATGTAGCATTACCATCCAATAGTTTCATAGTAAATAAACAATGAACAAATGAGCAATCACACACATACATAGTAAACCATTGTTTTACGTGGAAACCCAAAGTGGGAGAAAACCACACAATTATTTTTCTTATATTTCTTTAAGAATTACATTCATTGGAAGAACCAACTTCCTTTGTTTTCTAGTTGCAATTGGAAGGAGGATCCAACCCCCTAGTTTCTTAGGCTACAACCTGATGGAATATCCAACTCCCCAATTCTCTAGATACAACTAGAAGGAGGCTACAACCCCCTATGTTCTTCAACTACAACCACCTATCCTTGCCCCCTCCAATTGCCCTGACATATGAGTAGAAATATGGAACCACTATCACACTATCACTGTGAGATATACTATTTTAAACATGTACCAATCAAACTACATCAAAAAACTTGTACCAATTACCTGAATCATGCATCAACCATGCATCAACTTGTACCTCAACCTGTAATAAACCTGTACCATAAACAAGTGCATCAACCATGCACCAACTTGTCCCAAATAACCTGTAATCAACCTATACCATAAACAAGTGAATATAACCATGTACCAAGTATGTATCAATCATGTATCAACTATTCATCAACTATGACTCATCAATATGTACCGACATCATCAACTATACACCTCATGTATGTGCCAACTCATCAATTACTTGTCTCAACCATGTACCCAACATGTACCTCAACCAAAACCCCTCATCAATTTCATCAAACAAATGTGATTTGTAACTGTGTAATATACCTGGTGTATATGATCACATACTTGCAAACCTTCCTTAACTTTAACAACAAGAGACTAGCATTTTCTTCAAACTTTTCTTTAGTCTCACATGACTAGTTTTGGATTAGTCAACAACCCTAACTTGAAATAATCATAACTATGTACTTGTAATGAATAAAGATATAAAAACCATATAAAATGTTATTCAATGTTTTCTATGCAATTCCTCCAGGTGTCACTACTTGGAACCTCTCATAAAAGGAGTTATAGCAAAAATGGCATACCTTGTTGAATTCTGGCTTATTCTAGAGAGCAGACTTGTAGAGCGTGCCCCACACAGAATATTTGTTGTATGGATCTAAAAATTTTACACAGAATACTAAAGACTGTACTATAACCAAAACATTTTTTCTTATGTAATTTGGATCTGTTATGAATAAGTTATGATGTTTTTACCCGAAACACCTATTTTAGACTAGTTTCAGAATTAGCCACAAACCCTATTTTCCACAGAGTGTAACTCCAAAACTAAAACGAACCACAAGTTGAAATTCATACCACATCTACTTGGATATGTTTTCTCAATGGTCTATCAATTTCACGGTCTGAGTCATTCTAGAAAACAAGTTATTGTGAAAATGGTGAGATGACCTGTAAATAACATACCTTAGAAAGCATCATCAAAAAAATTTATCCTCCCTTGAATTTCGACATTCTTTACTTCACCTTCTCTCTGAAATTTAGATTAGATATCCTTTGGTTACCTTAGTCACTTGTAGATATTCAATATGCTCAAGTGTGATTTAAAATGAGAGAGCCTTGCCTCTTATTATACTTTCGTGTAGCTTCCTCAAGGGGTTACCTTTTAACCATCATAACCCACTTTCCTTATTTTAGGGTTATCCAAATTCTAACCACTTATCCAATTAGTAATTTATCCATTAAATTTATTATTTAAATAATTTATTTTGTATCCAAATTGACTTATAGTACATTGATCACTTCACTTTACCTCAAGGGGTTACCTTCTAACCATCTTAAACCACTTTCCTTATTTTAGGGCTAACCCACTTCTAACCACTTGTCAAATTAGTAATTTCTCCATTAACTTTATTATATAAATAATTTATTTTGTATCCAATTTGACTTATAGTACACTCATCACTTCACTTTACCTCAAGGGGTTACCTTCTAACCATCTTAAACCACTTTCCTTATTTTAGGGCTAACCCACTTCTAACCACTTGTCAACTTAGTAATTTCTCCATTAACTTTATTATTTAGATAATTTCTTTTGTATTCAGTTTGAATTATAGTACACTCATCACTTCTCTTTATTATTTACCTTCTAAAAATATCTTAAACCACTTTGACTACTTTGACCTTTTGGGGCTTCTATATGACTCATGAGGGTTCTCCAACTTCACATAGCCATAACTCTCTAACCATGAGGATTTATGTGACGTTACACATACCACTAGAAATGGCATGACATGTACTATCCATCTGGAATAGTATTTCCTTAAAATATATCAAAACTCATATGATTATCCATCAAACAAACTTGGGTTCATTACCCAAACCTGGGTTCTTCAACTTCTCATGGCCATAACTCTCTAACCGTGATGAGTTATGTGACATTACACATACCACCGGAAATGGAATGATATGTACTATCCACATAGAATAGTATTACCTTCAAATGTATTAAAAATCATACCATTATACATGAAACAAACTTGGGTTCATTACCCAAACCTTTGTGCTACCATACTTTCTCCAAAGGTTGAAATCAATCACTAAGGGTTGATATCAATCTACAATATCACTCTCCAATGGTTTACATCAGTGACAACCAACAATCCATATGAACTATCCATCAAATTAAGCCAATTTTCTGACAACGTGGTGCCATATCCTCACTACGGAGGAGAGGCACTATGGGGAAAATTTCACGTAGTGAAACACAAAGCCCCAAATACTGAAGGAAAATCCCATCGTGATCATCAATCTTCGAGAGGACACGTGTCATATATTCACGCATTTGGAGGAAGGGCCCTTCGAGAAAAATCTTGTGAAATGGTGTAAGAAATTTCGAAGCTCGAAGGCCGGAGTTCACCATAGTCATCGATAGTGGAAGAGACACGTGTCTTAAAATAGATTATTCGGAGGTAGAGCACCTTTGGGTTAAGCCCCAGGTTATATATGAGGTCACATCAAGGAAAGGGCCTAGAAGAGGGGGGTTAGTGCATGTCGTGTAAATTTTTAAAAAGAGAAACAAAAATATTGAGGAAAAAACCCATGGGTCTATTGCTTAGACCTGTGACTGGAATTGGGGGGGGCTGTGTATATGTTTTTGGGATATCAACATGAGCCCAATAGTCAATTTGACTCCTAACTAATCGATCCTTGACCAGGAAGTTGAGCAGACTTTGGGAGGAGCAGGGGGTTTGCAACATATTATCTCATTAACAAATTCTAATCAAAATCAAAATAAATAGGGATAATGATTATTTAATCCAAAATACCATGACATTATAATATTCACAAGGATATTAAATATAATATAACTTTCCCGTATCAAGGAAAACAAGAAAAAAACCCATCAGATTCACAGGAAGTAAGGAACAAATATTCCAAAGTAGTGAATAAAAATAAATTAAAAAAGTAGCAAATAAATTTATTGCAACAGACATGAATTATTTTCAGGTTTTCCAATACCATGGCCCGAAAACTTCCAAAGCCAAAGAATTATCAAAATACTTAGTGCAACCATAGGGGATCAGAAGGGACAAGAAGATTAACTGATCAATTACAGGGATGTTAAGCACAAAGGATAAATGTTTACAACATGGTTTATCGCAATACTATAACCCATGGACCAACATATCCCAAGTCAACCTTCACATAAGGTAACCACAACAAAACAAGATCCTTCAGAAGGAAAATGGTCAAGAGATGTTGGATGCAAGAAACCTAAAGGAAATTTGTCAGTTTTGGGGCTCTACTCCCAAGTTAGAGGATAAATACCTCACTGGGCATTGCCACCAGGATAGCTACAAGGAAAAAGAGAGGCAATCATTGGTGTAAGTTGAATAGGCACATGCTAAATATTTGTGTTAGAAACTAGTAAATAGATCTGTTATCATTTTCCTAGTATGATGGTTTGAAGTATTTTATCCCATTTATGGACTATTCTCATATGATATTATCTTCATGGAATTTTTTATGGTCAATCATATTGATGCTCAATCACTTTAAATAGGTACTTAAAGGAGAGGCACAATCAAGTCAACCCCCAAAAGGGATTCATTTCATCATTACATCAATATCATAAAGACCTGTTGTATTTTCTAGACAAAACTACTCGAAATTCTTCTACACAAGTTTGCATTTCTTTTAAAGAGAAAAAACAAAAACAATTATGTCCATGAATCCCAATTAGAGATCCAAAAGGTATACTTGTTTGAAATTTTTGGATGTCTATTAATGGTACTTACATATTTAAAGTAGAAACTACAATTGATAGCTATTATGTTTGTTTATAATTCTTGTCATATCATATTATGTTTGCTTATAATTCTTATCATACCATATGTATACTATACCTAATTCTGGAAAGAGAATATTCATGTCTTTGTCTATATCCCATCCTACCTTCAAGTTTGAGGCTGACTAGTTTTTATTTTACATCAATGTTCAAGTGGATTAGTTCATAGACAAGAGGGATATACTCGATCCTAGATTAGTTGTGGTTGTACCATCAATCTCCTACATAAACTTAGAATGGTAGGTGCCATAAATATGAAAAGGTATGATTCAGTTTGTGTTTCTATGGAAGGGGTCAGGAATTTCCTCTCTATTGAATGATTGTTAAATCATGTTGAGCGTTCTACCTTTACTACAAGGATGATGATATTTTTCTATATAGAACAATATTTTTATTATTGAATCTCTCTTGTGTGGTTTCAATCCCTCTATCAATTAACATACTTTGTATTGCAATTGGGATATTGCAATTTCTATTAACTAACTAGTTGGCCTTCGAGTTTTTAGGAGGGAAGTTATTTCCAAATATATGATACCACTTTTATGTTTGAGTATGTTGTCCATGGAAAATACCACTATTATGTTTGAAGGTTCCTTTCATAATCAATGAATGAATAATAAATAATCCTTAATAGAAATGGTAGAGGAAATATTAATATATCATGAGCTTGAGAGAAGTGGTGGTCAGGATCAACACATATGAAATTTGTGGTGAAATATCATCAAAACTGATAGAGGTCTATGCAAGGGTGTACAATGAGAAACTTAACAAACATAACCCCTAATTCTTGCGACATTGTCTAGAGGATGGAAAAATTATGTTTCTTTTTCCAAATATGTAAAATGAGTATATTACAATTTAATGAATGCATTTTCCTATTATATATATGGTTTTATACTTCATCAAAAAAATCACCAAGACCTTACAAGGTTTTATAATTCAATGAAATATTATCCAAGATTTTACAAGAGTTTATAATTTAGTGTTAAATATTTATCCTTCAATTTTTCCTATGTATCATGGGGATTCTCCCATTTATTATACATAAAAATTTGGGGGGTTCTTAAAATCACCCCTGAATGGGGGCAATTTTCCATAGGCTAACTACAAGGGGATCATTTCAAAAGCACCATGATCATTGGTATCATACCAAGATATATATGTATCGCTAAAATATTTATGTGTGACTTTATATTTCCTCTTTGAAATATATGAATGTTGTACGAAAGTTACAGGGATAGGAAAAATTGTGAGGTAAGTTGTAGGCACCTTATTTTAGGAATCCAATTATAATAGATGCAAGGTTGAGTATGATTTGCCTTTTTAATTTCGTGATAGCCTCTTTGATTAGCATTAACCCAATGACTATATTATCGATTGTTACGCTTTAAAATTTATGATGTTATACATTGTTACATTGCATCCTTCGAAATAAAGTTCATATCAAAGTTAATTATAGTTTTAATCAGTTAACTATCGCATAATGGTGTTACTTATGTTATCATATTAAAACCATCCTAGATCCATCTTAACCCTAAATCTATCAAGCATTGAGAGGGATCAAATCTCTTGAGGTGCAAACCTATTTTAGAGTGTAAAAATTGAACAAATGTTTTCACCTTGAGAGATTTTAACCCTCTTAATGCTTGATAGATTGTAAAACACCCATTACTAGTGAAATAAAAAAAATTCTCTCATACAAATAAAATTTACAGCAAGAACTAGGATAAATTACTCATCCAATTAACAACATTTTAAAAAACGTGAATGCAACCATTCAAGCAATAGAACACAACATTCAAATACAATTATTACACAATGGAAATTAAACATGCAATACAATATAAAACTTATCTTTTCACGATGAAACTAACTAGATGCATACATGGGATGTTACTCCTAGCCATAGGAACCACTATTCCATTCTCTTAATAGAAAGCCACCCCCGATACGAGGCTATGAGTCTACTCTCCACAAGGATGTCTATCCCTCTTGGTTTTCCACTCTTCACATTCAACAACTAAAAAACCTAGGTTCTACTCCAACAATAGTTCCAATCCATCATCTCTCTTCCACTCAACCTTCACAACCCAAAGAATGTGATCTCCCTTCTATGAGACACAATCCCTTGCACCTTCCCACTTCCCTCAAGGGAGCCATCACATGGTTGGACAACAAATGTCATAGTTGGGGACTCTAGGAACACTCAACTATAATTTGTAGTTCTCAAAGTAATGTTTTGATGGCTCTTGAGCCAATTTTTCAGTAGGAAAATGAAACATGGGCTCATAGCTCAATTTTGTAGGCATACAACCCAAAATTACAAAAACAACATGGCCCAATAATGGATTTCTTCAAGAACAACATACCTGGTGCTCTTTCGAGCACCCATATCTCCTTCTTGTTTCCCAAAATTAGCATGTCAAAATTGTCCCAAAAATACACTCGAAATTCCTTTTCTTCCCATGCATGTTTGACTCTCACCTTTACCAAAACGTAGTGGTACTCAACCCATGTCATAAATTAGTGAGAAGACTTTTCCCACCTACCACTCTTACATTATTAAATGTTTCCCTTGATAATTCCAAGGAAATAAACGTTAATATGATATGGCTGAATTAATATAAAAGACTAATCTCCACATCCCCCCCCCCCCCCCCCCCCCTCTTTTGTGAAATCATAGCCCCCCATCTTTACCGTCCCTCCATATTGTATCCATTATTTATTTATTTTATTAATGATTTTCAATGTACAAAATGCATATTTTGACCCTTGGCCATATCAATCAATATTGGTTATTCGGTTCACTAGCCTAAATCACATTTACAAAGTTACATTATAATTTGTGGGGATTAAAACCAGGGATTTTACATCCCCTCCTCGTTGTTTTCTCATTTTGGAAAACATCCCATCAATTAGAACTTGACCCAAGGAATGAGAGAGGGACCTTGGAAGAGAGAGAAATCCCACTAAAGGCTCTTAAAATACCAATTTAACAACTCCTCATTATTTTCAAAAACTCCAAAATGGGAGGCTTCAATTTTCCATCTCTTAAATAACCAAATGATGGAGGATAGAGAATTGATGGATAGGTATTAGCCATTAAAACACTACAAAATTAATAAAAACTCCACACTATATAAATAACTAGGCTCTTAGTTCATTAACTACTCAACAATTATTAACAATCTACAAAGCATCCATTAACATGCGACCAATATCTTCCATAAACCACAAATGAGTTAACACAACAACATACTCAACCATAGAAGAAAATTAATCACATTGAACTCAAAATTTACCTCG
Source organism: Picea abies (assembly GCA_900067695.1). Lineage (NCBI taxonomy): Eukaryota > Viridiplantae > Streptophyta > Pinopsida > Pinales > Pinaceae > Picea > Picea abies. The sequence continues at coordinate 14,343 of CBVK0101487537.1, forward strand.
AAAACCCAAATGGGAAAACAATCTTTGAATGGGGCTTAGTTTCTTCAATTTTGAAATCTTTGGTTACAATGTAGCTGATACTCCTTGTGACTCTTCCTCCCCATGGAAAAAAACACCCTTTGGGAGTGAAATTACATGAGAAAATAGGGAGAGATGAGGTAATTATCTCCTATATATATATATATATATA
>CBVK0101487545.1:0-12039 GCA_900067695.1 Picea abies
AGTAAAACCCATAGACTTGGGACTTGACGAGACTGCAATTGTGGAAATAGGGCAGCCTGCCAGTAGCTCCTTTTCCAGACCAGCGAAAAGGCGAAGAGTACACTCCCGTTCACGAGCGGGGAGTCGATGGACTACGCCTGTCACATATGTCCACACTCCGCCTGTCACATATATCCACATTTATCAATGTGACAGCTTTTCGGTGAATATTTAAACCATTTCATGTCATTCAATTGATTGCCAATTTTAGTTGGCAATATTATTGTTCTGAGAAAAGTTGTACAAGGAATATGAATAGTATTTATTTATAAATTTGATAGTAAAGATAGAGTATATATAAAATGTGTATTGATTATACATGTATTTTTTTTTTTCATCCTTCTCACTGTTAAAATAGATTCGTAATTTCAAAATTCAAAATGATGCTAGTTCAGTTCTAACTCATGTATTTCTCTACTTGGGCAGATGGGGATATTTTGTATGCCAAAATCAGCAGTAATTCCACTCCACGATCATCGTGGCATGACTGTGCTGAGCAAGCTCCACTCCACGATCATCGTGGCATGACTGTGCTGAGCAAGCTTTTGTATGGTTCAATGCACGTCACGGCCTATGATTGGCTCGATCCAGTATCAGACATGGACCTGAATTCAGAACATCAATATTCTGGCCCACCAGGCCCACCAGGATGTAAGTTGGAATGTGATTTAAGTACTGATTCTTCACATCTATGTATTGGCATCTTGTTGTACCAACACTGAAATATTCTAGTTCTTGATGTATATCCTGCATTTCTTTTTCTACAGTGAGACTAGCAAAATTGAAGTCAGACACTGTTTTAAGATCTCCATGTGAAACCTCTGTGTTATATCCAACAACAGGGGGCAATATACATACATTCACAGGAGTAACGTCTTGTGCAGTGCTGGATATACTGATTCCGTCTTATAAAGATGATCCATCATATTACCGTCCTTATTCTCAGTCCAGCGGACTTTTGAATAACGGTAAGCTCTACTGGCTTCTGCTTCCTTCCTGAGGCTTTAAATTACTGTAGAAACTGGTTTATCTAATTGTAATTTTTTTTCTGGATATGTGATTTGACAGGGAGAGAAAACAACGGAGATGCTGATTATGAAAGCTGTGTGTGGTTGGAAGAGGTGGAAAAGCCAGAGAATTTCATCCTTAGACCTCGATTGTATGGAGGCTCTGCCATTAATTTTATTTGACGATGTTACCCTCTGTAATTATATTTTTCTAATTGACGATGTTACCCTCTGTAATTATATTTTTCTAAGTTTAGACAATTTAGGTCGCACCCAGTTTTGCCCAGGTGCTCTGTACATCAATTTTGATCGTTAGTGAATTGCTTCTGGGCTTTGACAGTTCGTCCCTTTGATTCCAGTTTCAGTACTGCTGGGATTGGGATTGGGCTTGGGCTTGACCTCTGTGCAAGATTGTTGATCGATTCTAGACAAACAAAATTTCTCATTCACCCATTGCCAACCTTTCTCACAATCCTTTGATTGTATTTTCAGATTTGAGGCTTACAATGCAATTAATACAAGTTTTTGCAGTGTTCAATGGGATTTTTGACAAAGGGTAGTGAATGTGATATCTTCTGTACTCAACCTTCTCACAACCCTTTGATTGTATTTTAAGATTTGAGGCGTACAATGCAATTTAATACAAGTTTTTGCAGTGTTCAATGGGATTTTTGACAAAGGGGAGTGAATGTGTAATCTTCTGTACTCATCATGCAGGTTAATTAATTTCTATGGGGTCAAGAAATTCTGAAATTCATCATGCAGGTTAATTTCTAAGCGGGCAAGAAATTCTAAAATTAAAATATCAATTGAGATGAACAAAATTGGGGAATAACGTTGGGTTCACATTCTACGAAATTGTATTATGGAGATCCATATGGAACATGTGTCACATTTATCAGAAATTGTATTAGGGAGATACATATGGAACATGTTTCACATTTATCAGAAATTGTATTAGGGAGATGCATATGGAACATGTATGTATCTATTGAACCAATTTAAATGAATTAAAATTTTAATAATTTTTTTATAAAATAATAAATATTTTATTTTAGTAATAATTTAAAATTTATGAAATTTATATTTTTTAAAATATTAATATTAATATTAATTTATTTTAGTTTATAATTTATGTTTTTTTTGGGGGTAAGAGGTTCAATTGTAATGGGATAGTATTTAGTTTTATGTATGGAAATAATATTAAATGAAAGTAAAAAGTATATGATTCTATTACAGGGAATCTTTGAGATCACTACAAAAGAAATTGGTTTTCTTGGGAATACTAGTTAGGTTTAAACAGTTTTGTGATTTTGGAATAAAATCTGATTTTCTTGAGAATACTAGTTAGGTTAAAACAGTGTGATTTTGAAATAAAATTTAAAATTATTTTTTATTAAAACTATCTTCAATGTCAATTAACAACTAAAAATAAATTATGATAAAATTTTTCATCTTATAAAAAAAAAACATTACATCATTAAAAATTTATATTAACAACATTTAAACATAAAAATTATGAAAATATAAAACTTAAAAAAATTATCACCTAATAATAACTCCTTGATGATGACTAATACTATAATAATAACTTAATAACATTTTACATTTATAATTAGGTTTAATTTTTACATTTTAAATATCAAACATTTTACATTTATAATTATTTATAATTATGAGTTTATAAATTTAGTTTTTACATTTTAAATATAAAACATTTTACATTTATAACCATAAGTTTGGTTTTCACATTTTAAATATGAATTTTGAGGAAAGATATCTATGTACAACTATTGTGAATAAATAAAGTTATTGAGGATAAAGTTGGGACTTTGGGGATTTAGATTTCAAAGTCACTACATAAACATTTAAGAATTTTTATTTTATAATTATGAATTAAGGAAATTGTTATTATAAATAATGTTTTATGAAAAACTATATTCATATATATGCACGGATTTAGATTTCAAAGTTAATAGGTAAACATTTAAGAATTTCTTTATAACTGACTTTATGAGTTAAGAAATTTTTTAATATAAATAATATTTTATAATAACTTATACTCATATAATTTTTGAATAAATAAATAATTTTTTTAGTATAAATAATATTTTATAATAATCTATATCTATAGTATAAATAATATTTTATAATAACTTATATTAAAATTAATATAAATAATATTTTATAATAACCTATACCCATATGTTATGACAATATCTATACCCATATGTTATGACAATATAAATAATATTTTATAATAACCTATATTAAAATTTATATAAATAATATTTTATAATAACCTATACCCATACATTTTTTAATTTGGATTTCAAATTTATCATTTTTTTTTATCTTAAAATTGTTTTGGAAGAATTCTTAGTATACATATTGTTTCATAAATAACATCTCCTCCGTAGTTTAAGGGACAATATCTAACTCTTACTTTATATGTTAATAGAGTTCTTGGAATTTGGATTTCAAACTTATCATATTTTTATTCCAAAATTTGTTTGAAAAATTCCTTGTATAGACAATGTTTCATAAATAATTTTTGCTTTATTATTAAGGAAAGATATCTAACCCATGCTTTATGTGTCAATAGAGTTGCTTTTTATGTCAATAGAGTTGTTGACATTGGGGGGATTTTGGATTAGGAAATATATTTATGGACTTTAGTTAGTTTTATGTGAATAGTTATTAGAAAATCAACTTTTAATTTAAGGAAAGATATATTGTTTTATATATGTGAATAGAGTTTTTGACATGGGAATTTGAATTAGGAAGTTTATTTATGGACTTTCATTCTAAAGTTAGTTGTTAGTTTTATATGAATAATTATTAGAAAATCAACTCCTAGATGTTTATAGATTTTCACTTTAAAATTGGTTTTTGGATTGGAGAAAAATTTGATAAGATGATATTTTATGAATAATTTTTCTCACAACTTAATCTAAAATTATTGACACCATTTTTATCATTATATTTTAAGGTTGGAAATTTTCAATACAAATAATATTTTATAAATTACTATTTTTTCACAATTTCATTTAGAATTATTGCCAAGATGCCATGACCATAATACATTATGTAAAATAGAGTAAATATTATTGTATAAGAAAATCTCACTAAAATTATATTGATGATGATGATGTCTATGATGATACTAATTAATATAATTGGTCTATTGGAGCTTAAGAAGGTAAGGGATCACTTGGAATTCTTTAGAATTTTATTTTTGTACTAAAAAAACATTAATAGAAGTGTTCCAAGATAACCATAGTTCTGTTGAATTAAAAGGTTAGGAAGGTTGGTAGTATGAGAGATCTTTTGAAATTGAGATGGAATCTGGGTAAAAAGTGTTTTTCATCTTCAACCCTCATAGTATCACAAAGGTGACAGACTCTTTCATCCCACGGTGTTTTGGGAATTGATCATTGTCCCATTTCACTATGGAGCTCATGCAAATTTGTTCTTATTTTAGCAATGTTTATTTTTTTCTTTACACTTGTCAAAACAAAGAGATGTTTTTTATCTTCTAGATTATGGTTGATTACCTCAGAATATCTTAGTTTTGTTTTCCCCTCTAACTCTTTATCTCACCACATTTTGTCCTTAAGTTTTTTATGTAATAATATTTTTAATATTATCTTTATTCTCCTTAATATTTTGATGTAAAATCGCTAGGAAAGCTATTAAGAATGCTTCTAATGTGTCCTTAAAAATCCATAAGATAAATACATGCAAATCCCTAATGAAAAGCCAAACAAGGTATTATATAAATAAAAAGCAAGAGCCACTTTTACACTTATCTAAGCTTGATCTTACTGCTATAATAATAACTACAGTAATTTGTGGTATATCCTTATCTCTAATAAATAAGTTTAAAAAGTGTAATTCTCTAAAAATAATTCTTACCATTATTATAATAGCTACAATGATTCACATCACATGTTTCTAATAAATAAGCTAAAAAAGTGAAATCCACTATAAATATGTGTAATATAGAATGAAATGTGTTTTCAAGGTTAGAGGTGGCAAGTGCAAGGAGCTATACTTGATACCGATGAAATAAGGAAACAAACTTTGTGTGGAGATTAGGAAAAACCCCTAACAACCAAGTCGAAGCTTCGACACTATGCAAGGGATGATGATTTTGAATCAAATGGGCATAAAACATATATCGGTGATGATTGAAATTCTATTAATTATTATAATTGTTAAGAGCTCAAAGGATGATGTCTATGATGAGGCCATTACAATAATATAATCTTTAAGAGCTCATGATATCACTTGCAAGAATTGAACTAGGTGGGGATGATATCACTCCTCGCAATCACCAAGGTTAGACCCAATTGACATGAGAAACGTTTATTTATTTGTTCTCATCTTATCTTTGTGTTGCACAGTGGGTTGAATTTACCATCTTGCTTGGATTTTGTTGAAACTCTCACTATTTGATCATATTGAGATTCTTCTTGTACTCTTAAAGATAATATTTTCCCCAAGGTTTCCTCTATGCATTGTCTGCTTCATTTTCATTATGGGTTGGCTTATTCCTTACTCTTGTAATCTTTATTTATGAGATTGTGAAAATTATAATTTGGATTATCATTGTAATATGGAATATACCCTTAAAGTAGACTATGATGATATAGAGGAGCCTAGATTCTCTTCCTCTTATGAGTGTAAATCTTCATTAGTTGTTAAGAAAATAATGAGGGAGTCTTCCTCTTATTTCCTTCTAAAACTCTAAGAGGTAGACTATGGTGTGACCCCAAGAAAGGCATATATGGGGTTAAATGTACATGTAATAGGTAAATGTAAGTGTAATAGTGTTGATCCTGATAAAGTGGTCAATATGTAATGTCTAAAAGGTATATATAGAAATCATGTAGTCACTATTGAGGGACATGTGATTTGGATGTATGAATGTATTGGGTCATTTGGAGGAGGTTCTCCTATTCTTTAAAGAGTTATTGGGTAATTAATCTCTATTATATATCTTGGAGTGATGGTCCATGCTTACATTTGTTGTACATGGTGTGCATTCTAGTTCTTATGAGATATTAAGGTTTTGTTTCATAACATTTGGTATTAGAGCATATGATCCTAGGGTTTGGTTCCTTCAAACAAGTCATCTTGGAATTTTCACTATAACTCTTTTTTGGAAGTTTCAGATAGTGAAAATTTTTGGAGACTAAGGAGTCATAGTGCAATACCTATGGTAAAATTTCTAGGTTCAAGTTTGCTATACTTTTGGGAATATAGGCTATGTAAATTAGGGTTTTGACTAGTACTAAAACTAGTCTCAAACATGTGTTTTTGGTAAAACAACCATAACCTTTTTCTGGGACACATCAACTAGAAAAAATTTAAAGATCTTGAGGAGACATATATCAGAACCCATGGTAAAAATTTCAAATTATTATTTGCTATAATTTTTAAGTTACAGGTTGTGGAAGTTAGGGTTTTTTACTAGTCCTAAAACTAGTCTTAAACAAGGGTTCTGAGTAAAAAAATCACATCTGATTCTAGAAAGATCTAAATTGAGTGAGACCAATTTCATTAGAAAGAGGATGGAACATAGTGTTTTAGGTCAAAATTTAAATTGCATATCCAAAAAATTGTACATGTGACATTTCGTACAAGTTCGCTCTTTGGAAATGGAATAAAATCAACAAGTTTTGGGAAAGTTACCATAACTTTCACTTGGCACATCAAAATTTGGTAAAATATAAGGAATTACAGAGAATACATATCAAGATACTATAGGCTAAAATTGCAGTCTTAGAAGTGCCAAAATTTTAGAGATACATAAGAGAAAGATTGACCAACAAGATAGTCTCCAAATTGAGGTTTTAAAAGGTATGCTAATTTAAAATCATCATAACTTTTGATTGGGATGTATGATTGAGGTGATTCAAAAGACGTTGGAAAGATGAAACAAAGGATAATATATTGGAAAATTAATAATAACTATTTTTTTTTTTATCTATAAATGGTGGCGGATCCTTTGCAGAATGCATATTTTATTCTCTGTTTTTTGGTTTATTTACTACTTGGTTTGCATTGATTGTGGTCACTAGAACAATGCAAAATAAGTTTCAAAACTATGTTTATGGGAATGTTTAGTCTCAACTCTCATTACATAGTGATCTATGTGTCCAAGACCAACAATGAAAAAAATGTTCAGTGGATGGATTTAGTCATCCTACAATGAGGAAAAATGCTTAGGAGATTAATTGAGTCAAATAATAGTGAAGGAAATTATGAGTGAATATATTTAGTCATCCAACAACAGAGAAAAACGCCCAAGAGATGAATTATGTAGCCTTGTAGTAAAGGAAATGTTCTATGAATGGATTTAATTGCTCAACAATGGAGAAAAACACTCAGGGGATGAATTATGTTGGCTAGTAGTGAAGGAAATTCTCTATGGATGGATTTAGTCGCTCAACAATGGAGAAAACACCTTGGGGATGAATTATTTCAACCAACAGTGAAGGAAATGATCTGTGGACAGATTTAGTCACTCAACAATGGAGAAAAGCACCCAAGAAGTATTAGAATAATGATCATGGTTAGTGTATGACCTAGGAGAAAAGGGAAAACGTCCAGGAAGTATGAAAATGATGTGCATGGATTGTGGGGAAATAACAAACCAACCAACAATTTAAATCGCAACCTAGAGGACAAAATACAATTTGTGGGTAAGTGGAAACTCAGTCAATAAGAAAAAATGTTGCCCAAAGAGGATTGAGCTAATGAAGTTTTCATCTACTAACCATAATATAAATTTCAAGCAATAAAACTCAAATTGGAACCAAAATAAATCTCCATAGAGTATATTACACCCACACAATATAAAAATAAAGATTTATCTTGCTTGGGAAATTCATTACAAAGGGTGAGATATGAATGCCCATAGATCTTATGCATTGTTTATCACTAAAATAAATGCAGATGGCCATGGCTCAGAGATGCCTTCGCTCATTGTGGACAAGCTCCTTGACTCCTTCATCCATCGATCTTCAACAAGATGCACTCTTTGAGCTCTCATATCTGCAAACTTTCCAAGTTCAAGTTTCCTCCCCCTTGCTCACTACAACCTTTAGTTTTAGTGGGATTCCTTTGGAAGGCCAACCATCACAATGGTTCGTTTCCACATCCAATTTTGCTAAGAAAATAAAAAATAAAATAAAAATAAGCATTACATGCTTATTACAAATTTACAAGAAGGCTTGACAAAGATCCAATTTGGATCACACGTCCCCATTTGCAAGCTTTTGGTCCCCAAAAGCTTCAAATACCTTCAATCTTCATACTTGATCATCAAGCAAACTTCGATAAATATCCAAGAAAGAGTGCCTCCACTATAGGATGGGAGATAAGCATTGAGTAGGGGTTATCTTCGACATAGCCCTATTGTGCATCACATGGATGGAGATGACATTTGCTACTGCATTTGGTCATTGGACAACTGTTACTTGTTGGGATACAAATGCAAGTAACCCCTCTTTCTTGTTGACCTTGACTATCCAAGCTTCTATAAGCATATTTTAGTTGCTTGTTGCACACTCCTTTGCCAACTACCTTTTCCTCAATGAGAATAGATTCCATAAAGGAAACAGAAGGGGATTTTTTGGTCTCTTGGACAACTGCTTCTAGCTCCTTCAAGACCTCTTCCTTTGTTTCCAAGTCCCAGTATGGCCGAGCAGTCACTTCGATGAACCTCTCCTCTTGCCAATTATTTAGCTGAGTGAATTTCTCCCCCAGTTGCAAGAGCTGCAATTTTCTCCTATCTAATTCTTCCCTCGGGGTTTGAAGGAGTCTTGGCACTTGGAAAGCTCTTTTTCTAGCTCATCCACTCTCTGCCTCCAATACCAACTTTCAACTTGGATTTGTCTATTGAGGTATCTCAACTCTTCCAACTTCTCCATCTTCAAGTATTTTCCCATGGAAGTTGCTTCAAGGTATCTAATGAACCTTCTCTAATACCATTTGATCTGTAAACGGTGGGCCTATGGCTTATCTGTTTCAACAACATGGATCATTTGCGCAATTTATATTTTTTCTCTATTATTTCATTTATTTACTGTTTGGTTTGCATTGCTTGTGGTTGCTAGACCAATGCCAATTAATTTCCCAAACTGTGTTTTTGGGAAGGTTTATGCTCAACTCTTAGTACATAGTGATCTCTATGTCCAAGACCAACAATAAAAGAAATTCTCAATGCATGGATTGAATCATCCAATAATGGAGAAAAATGTTTAGGGGATGAATTAAGTTGACCAATAAATAAGGAAATAATCACTGAATAGATTTAGTCATCAAGTGGTGGAAAAAAATATCCAGGGGATGAATCATGTCACTCAGTAACGAAGGAAATGTTCTATGGATGGATTTAATTGCTCAACAATGGAGAAAAACTCCCAGGGAATGAATTATTTCAACCAACAATAAAGGAAATGCTCAATGGATGGATTTAGTCACTCAATAATGGATAAAAACATCGAGGGGATGAATTATGTTGACCGGTAGTGAAGGAAATGCTCTATGAACGATTTTAGTCACTCAACAAACGCCCATGAAACATTAGAAAATTGAGTATGGTCTGTGTATAGCCTATGGGAAAAGGGAAAATGCCCAGAAAGTATGAAAAAATGTGTATGGCTTGTGGGAAAAGTAAAAACCAACCAATAATCTAAATCATGGTCCAGGATGAAACACAATGTGGGTGAGTGGAAACTTATTCAACAAGCAAAAATGATTCCCAAAGAGGATTAAGTTAGTGAATCTTGCATTTGCTTACTTGAATATAAATTTTAAGCAATAAAACTCAAATCAAAATCATAATGAACCGCCATAGAGTAGATTACACTCACACAATGTAAACAACAAAGATTTGTTTTTCTCGAGAAATTCATTACAAAGGGTGAGCTATGCTTGCCGAGAAATCTCATGCATTGTTACTCACTAAAAGAAATGCAGATGACCATGGTTCAGAGATGCCTTCGCTCATCATGGATAAGCTCTTTGAATGCTTCATCCATCAATCTTCAAGCATATTGCACACTTCAAGCTCTCATTTCTACGAACTTCCCAAGTTATTCTTCCCCCCTCCCCCCCTTGCTCATTATAGGCTTCAATTTTAATGGGCTATCTTTGCAAGACCAACCATCACAATGTTAAGATCCAATGCCTTAAAATGATAAAAAGTCAATGAATACAATCCACTCTGAGGGGGAAACCTCCTTTTACAATATATCCATTTGAGAGTATAGTATGAGATGAGATAAGATGAGATGATCCTAAGACTAGGTATTTTTGGTATATATATATATATATATATATATATAGGAGACAAATCGTACGATTATAATGAAAGGGTGCAATGAAGGTTTATATTCGACATACAAATACAACATTAGAAATGTAATAATTTGATATCTATGGCTTAATAAGGGGTCTTATACATACCATGGGGATTTGTATAGGGATTAACATGCCCCTTCCCTTTAAACAAGTGTTTTCCTTAACACTTGACTAACCATGGGTGTTTCTGCAAGAAGAACTCATCTTCTCATGTTGCCTCTTCCACTGTTAGGTTCTTCCATTTGACAAGGTACTCTATAATTGCTTGATTTCCCAGTTGTTTAATATTTGTTTCAAGGATTGTTTCTAGCTCTAGTATGGTTTTCCCATCTTCATTAATCTTTGGTAAAATAGTTTGGATTGGTATCTATTTTTTGATGACCTTCTTTAAGAAATAAACATGGAAGAATGGATGTACAATGAAGATGCAAACAACTCCAATTTGTAAGTCATCATTCCTATCCTTTGCAAAATCTTATAGGAGACATAATCTTTGGTTGCTAATTTATTGTCATTCTTTTGTTTCTTGAGGGACATATGTTTATATGGTTGTAGCTTCATAAATATCCAATCACCCACTTCAAATTCCCTTTCACTGCAATGTTGATTTGTTTTTTGTTTCATCCTATTTTGTTCCATAACTAAGTTGTCCTTCAATAGTTTGAGAACCTCTTGTTGGTACCCTATGTGGACCTCCACTACTTGAACCTTTGTATTCCCTTTAAAAGGTGATGTAATGAATAGAGGATGATATCCATAAAATGCCAAAAATGGGGACATTTTTTATGAAGTATGGAAGGATGTGTTGTATCACCATTCTGCCAAGAGTAACCACTTGATCCATTGTGTCTATTTATTAGATTCAAAACAATGAATATCTTGCCAAGAGTAACCACTTGATCCATTGTGTCTATCTATTAGATTCAAAACAATGAATATATCCTTCTAGACATTTATTGAGTACCAAAACAAGAAAATAATTCAATCCAAAAAATTCCAATGAAAATTGGATTTCTGTCACTTACAATAATATTGGGGACTCCATGTATCTTTTGAACAATTTCCATGAATGTTGCGGCTGATGTAATTGCTTTAAAAGGATGAGAAAGAGAAAAAATGGGCATACTTTGTTAGTCGATCCAATACTACCATGATGACAGTATCTCCTTCAGATTTGGGTAAACCTGTAATAAAATCCATTGAAACTTCTTCCTAATGTTGAATTGGTATGGCTAATGGTTGTATGAGACCTGACGTCTTGATTGTCTCTCCCTTATTTTGTTGGCAGACCAAACATTCAGACACAAACTTTTGAACATCATTTTTAAGACCTTCCCCAAAAAAACCTTCTTGATCCTATGGTACGTTTTCAAGAATCATGAATGTCCCCCTATAGGAGAAGTGTGCAATTATAGAAATAACTTTTGTTTGAGTTGAGAATTCTTACATAAATATAGGCGATCATGATAAACATAGTTACCAACTTAACCATAACTCTACAGAGTTCTCGTTTTTGGGGTGGTCAAGTTTTTTACCCTGTTTTTAAAAATGGTGCTACGTATAGCACCCCCCCCTCCCTTTTTAGGTGGTTTTTTGATATTTTAAATTTTCTGAT
>CBVK0101487547.1:0-11680 GCA_900067695.1 Picea abies
ATGTGTATCAATATAATATATGCTGGTTTTCCCGGTTTGGGTTTCCAGGTTAAAAATCTCTGTGTAATGTTTGTATTTGCCATTGCATCTTTTCTGTTCTTTTCTGAATATCAGTTTGCAATAGATATTGTACAAGGTTAGAATTTACAGAAAGGTGTGTAGAGTCAGGGGAGGCTGAACACTGGAAGTGTTTACAAGATTGCTGCAAGTAGTGCGTGCAAAGAGTTCTCTTTTTCTAAGAGGCTTAAAGTCATGGAAAAAGCTCAGGAGAAGTAGAGCCTTCAAATCTGTTGAAGGACCACATAGGAGGTTTCATATCAAGGAAATTCTCAAGGAGGAGGAAGCAATGGTCACGATCTTATGGAGGGAACTCGTGGAAATCCCGCCAACCATCAGATCCGACAGATTAGCGAGGAGGTTATGACCATATCAGAGTCCGAGCTCGAAAGGTTGGTGAGCCGTTGGATCGGCAGTTGAAATCTCATCAATCATTAGATTAGCAGGAGTTGCAACGGGGTTAAGACCTAGTGAGTAGAGGAGAAGTCCCGGAGGAGTCATCGGGATATTGAAGTCATCGGGAATTCTGGGAGTGAAAAAATCACAGCATTAGGAATCGTGATCCGCGATATCCTGACAAGATCAAAACCGTCCATCAGTGGGACGCGTGTTAGAAGATTCTGAGGAGTCAGAGGGCATCGGATTTTTCGAAGGTAAGAAACTCTTGCAAATTAGAATCGTGAAACACGATATCCTGACGGAGTTGTTGTGTGGGCCACGACAGGGGTTAGTGGAGGACAGGTGTCACCCAATCGGGGATCGAGAAAAGGCAAGTCCTGAATCCATCGACATAAGGATTCGCGATCCCGCAAATGCCAAAATCATGATAGAAGTGACGGGAGGTGGAAAAGTCAACCCGCACGTGTGTGTCGGTACATCAGCATATTAGGAATCGGGGATCAGCAAGGGCAGTTAACTTCGACACCATAAGTTCTGAAATCCCGACTGGAGGATTCCCGATAGGAACAAGAAGGTGTCGATGTTTAACCATCGGGTTTTAGGGTTTTTTCAAGCAAAGGTGCGTGACCACGAGACTCATGAAACTACAAAATCCGATTCCCCGACTTGAGAAAGGGGAATCGTTAAGGTGAATTCTGTGGGTGCGGAAATTTTCCGATAAGGGATTTTGAAGAGATTTTTAATTTCTTCGGGCCGTGAGTAGAAGAAGATCCTATGAGAGTGGACGTGCTCCGAGGAGTGCGGCTGCGTCATTAACCCCATATCAAGGTGAGATCATGGGTTCCTGAGAAGCACAGAGTTACATCTGAACCCTAACCTTTGCCAGCTCAAACTAAAAAATATATATTGATGTTAAAGGTTTAAGTTCTGTGCAAGGAAAATAGTGTCGATTTAGGTCCATAGAAGAATAAGTTACAAGGCTACTTTATCCATTAATCAAAATCTATAGATCTTCAAAAGTCGGATGTTGATCTAAGCATACTCTTATTTAAGCATATTTCTCATCATCTACCTTGAATATAAGGTTATTCACATACTAAAAGACAATGTACCTATGATAGGGACTAACAGACAATTCAAAAATCAATGTTGAACTAAGTCATATGCTGCATCTTAGACTTTTATAAAGAAAAAAACTTCGCTACCAGAACCTAGTCCTTTACATTACAAACTAACCCCTGCTTGTAACGTATTTGCAATTGAATTTCACAAACCCTTATGTACAAGAGAACAAGGTTGTGGGAAAATTTGCAATTAGGACCTACACATATCCTTGCTGTCCCTTTCAACAGTAGTATGCTTCTACAACATAAATCCTAGACCCCACAAAGCCTTGCAGCATGCTGCCTCTCAAGATCCTTGACTATTTTCCAGTGATCTAAATTTAAGGTTCTTTCCCCCTAACTCAAAGATATGTGCCATGGTAAGCCATCTGGAAGACAGTAGCATAGAGTAATGTCCAGCGGCCCAATTTTTATTAGCTTACAAAATGCAAAACAACTCAATCAAAGGTTGCAAAACCAAAACTGCTAAAAACCTCAGTGCTAACAGATCTGTCATCTTTCCTAACTACTACCATATCATCCTAAACTACCTGCAACATAAAATAGTCAAGTTACATGCAAAATTGAACTTGAATGGCATTGATTTCATCAGTCTTGAAAGAATAATGGATGTACATGCAAGACAATTTAACAATACCTGCTGCATGGAAGCATCAATGGTATGGTCAAACGATTTTGACATACTCAAGTACAGTCACCATTGTTGTTTCTCCAATTGACTTGCACCTAAGGGACCCGAATCTGATGTGCATCTAATGTAGGTCTATAAGAGAGAATTACATCAGCTGGAAACATACCAAACTTCCCATCTCAAAGTAGGATAACTTGAATAGCAGTTGGCATGTCTATTGTGTAATATTGAAAGTCATACTCCACTTGAACAAACCATGAGGAATAAGGTCAGCCTAAATAAGGTGCTCATAGGTTGAAATGCATAGTTACCTTAGGTGAACAATACTACCTTTTACAACTCCAGCATATTCCTAAATATCTTAACCTTGTGAATGCCTGTTGAATTTTTAAGTCCCATCTTTCATTGGTTCTCGCCAATTGTCAGGTAAGTTCTTGACACTAGCTGCAAAGTCCCCATTACAAGCCCGTTAAAATAATTTCAAAAGAAGAGTTAATACATTATAACAAAATAGAAGAGTTGAAAAGATTTTATAACAAAATCGAAGATCTGAAAAAGCTTGACATGCAAAACAAAGGAAGCTAAAAATCTTGTTTTAAGCTTCAAGAAAACACAAAATGACATGCTATATATAATATACCATAACACATGCTATACCTGTTTGTTTGGCTGTTTTTCCTTGGTGCAACTAAGCCCCTATTGAGATATTCTGTTGTTAAAGGGACAAAATGTGAACACGGTAGCAATTCTTGAATAACCTCAACCAATATTTTGGCAAACTGACACCCATTTGCTCCTCTTCCCATATCTCTCTGTCAAATTCAAGGAAAGCTTACCCACTGCAACAGGATCAACTATGGCATGAACCTGCACAACATCAATTTCAAGAATTGACCAACTAGATTAAAGTTTAAACTGTCACAGTTAAATGGAGGTACTCACTAACAAGTTCTAGAGCATATCAGCTATAATCTCACCACAAACAGTTCAAGCATGCACACCATAGGCAAATATAAAGAGCTACAATAACCATTCCATAGTAGACATTAATGTTATTATAAACACCAAGGCCCAGATAAAAACAGTCATTGCAAGAGGATTAGATTAGGACAAACCACACACTAGACATGTCAAAGATTCCTGACAGAAGAGGGAAATTATACTAGACAAATAGGCATCAAATTCTTCTATCATTCTGTTTCTCTGGAAACTACGAAAGAGAGTGTTTCTCAATACATCATTGCATATTTCATTCTTGCATTCAAGTGAAAAATGGCAAATTTTTGCAAATGGTCAAAAAAATAAAAATTGTTCTATAAATAAGGAAGTAAGAAACCTTGGCTAGTTGTGTTATAGTAAAAATTATTCATCATGTTTTGGTCTTTTGTACAGGGGGTAATGAACAAATTCTTAACTAGCAGGACGTTATGTATGGGCCATTTTGTACTGTCGGTCCAACAACAAAGCTTGGAAATCGTTGTCAGTTGCATCCCAGATGTCATATCAATGGAAACATAGAATTAGGAGAAGGATGTGTGTTAACCATGTGGGTTCCTCATAGGACCAATGTACTCCTATTGCATAAAGTTTCTTTAAGAGAAAGATATGTAAATTCTAAGTTAGCTATTCTACAATCCACAAATTTATGAACTTTAGAATGCCTTTTCCATTGCCAGTTCATTTTCATAGATTGTTTCCAAAACTGCAGATATCAGTAAGGTTTATTGTTTATACAATTGATTTGTTATGTTGCAGTTTTGTCAAACAGTAGTGCAGTTGTTGGTGCTAATCTACCAGGGAGTACAGTTATTGGAAACAACAATTTTATTGGGTACAATGCAGTGGTTGAAGAAAAATGTCAAGATCTGAAATACAGAGTAGGACTTCTCTCACGAGATATTTTTAATAAGTATCATGCATTACTTTTTACTATTTCATCAAAAATGGTAAGAACAGGGGATCTCAATCTATGTTTGTCTTCTTATTCTGCTTGGTATTATATCGAAAAGGCCAGCATTACCACATTGTAATTCTATGATGGTTTTTCTTGTTGACTTGTAAATTTGTTTTCTGGATTCCTTACATCCCAATTAGAATCATAGGATCTCGCTTTGTTTGAGTGATTAGGTAAAGTAGGAATGCAATGGAAATAGAGGATCACACATAATTTTACAAACTACTTCTTGCCACAGTCAACTCTATACAGGGTTGGGGTTGAAGTCTAAGAAGGATCTCTGTTTTCACTGCATCCCTCTTGACTTTACTAGTTGTGGTTCACGTAAATGGCTCCCTCTGTGGAAAGAAGATCCTGGGAACCTTGAACCCGGATAGTCCTTGCTACTTGCAATACAGTTGTAGCAGTTGTGGTGACTATATGTTGTTTTCTTGACTCTGCATTGCCAGTTTCTCGTCTTTCGATTACCAACTGTTTTGTAGTTGAATACTTGTAGTAACGAGTTCATTCAACCTAGAATTGAGAATTCCAACAACCACAACAGCCAGAATCCCTGGATGGTTCAATAAAATCTTCTCTACCTCAGAAGGATAAATATTTTCTCCACCACTTTTAATCATGTCCTTGGAACAACCGAGAAGCCATAATCTGCCCTCTTTATCAATCCATCTAGCATCCCCTGTATTTAGCCATCCATTTTCACTAAATGCAGCTGCAGTCGCTTCCTTTTGGCCCCAATATTTTTGCATCACATGAGGACCCTTTGTTAATATATTTCCTACATTATATACCTCATTCTCATATAAAAACGTATTGCTTGGTTCAATCTGAATTTCCACATGAGGGGCTGGCTTTCCCACACAAACTCCTACACTATGATCTCTGGAAATATCTTGATTGTCTAATGCCATTGTAAATTTTTTTCTGATACTAGGCATGCCTTCTTTGATCATTGGATCATAGGCAACCATAAAAGTCATTGAAGAGCAAGCCTCTGTCATACCATAAGCTGAAAAAAATTGAGCTCTTGGAAAAATTTCAATGGCACTCTCGAGAAGTTGTGGTGATAAACTTCCTGCTCCATTAAGTAACTTTTTAACAGTTGGAAAACATAGCTCCAATCCTCCATCTTTGCTTCTTGAAGGGTTGCAGTATGTAACTATATCATCCATCATAGTTGGTACAATGATCATTGATGTTACATAGTGTTCTTGTATCGCATTCAAAGTAGAAGCTGCTTCAAACTTGGGTATAAAGACATGGCATCCTCCTGCCATTAAAAGGGACAATGCTAGAGAGATTCCCTCAATGTGGCAGAGTGGAGATGTGTGGAGATAAACATCATTTCTATTGTAGCCAATTAGGGCAATTTTGGTGAGTGATTGAACGATAAGTGCACTATGACTAAGGGCTACTCCCTTTGGTTTCCCAGTGGTACCTGATGTGAAGAAAATCAACGCAGTTGAATCGGGTGCCCAACGAAAATCCAACTCCTCAAAGCCTCCTGCATATTGTCCAACAGACTCTACAGTGATCAATTGGTGTTCATACAGTCCACTTTTGTTCCCAGAAAGGCATGATAGTGCAGACTTGGAATTCTATTCATAAAGCCATTGGACCAAGCTAGACAGAAGTTGTCCATACCCAACATGACAACATTTACTTGCCCAACTGCCAAAGATGCCTCTTCAAAGCTCCAATGGTAGTTCAAGGGAGTAGCTATACATCCAGCACAGATGATAGCTAGCAGCCACTCCAAATATAAATCATTGTTCAGTGCAGCAATGGCTACAACGTCCCCTTCCTTTAGACCCAACTACACCAATCCATTTGTGTGGGCTGCAACTCTGTCTAGGAATTGCAGGCCAGTTTTATGTGCAGTTCCACATATTGTTACAAAAAGACATGCACGTACTGCTGCTATTAATCTTAGAGAATGACCCACATGGCTTCTTCCATGACCCATTGAGACACCAACTGTGAACTATTCTAAATTGCATTTCACTACTGTAAATTTCCTTTTTGTTTATTTAATAGGTTCAAATGCTCTGAAATAAAATCCTCTACTACCAACAAAAATAGATCGCTTTACAGGAAAGGACACTTGGCCAAAGATCAAGAAGTAGTAGAGGCAAAGTTCAAAGATTCCAAAAGCAATAGGATGAAGTAGTCATGTGACTTTCCTCATTCAAATCTTTGTGGTTGAAATAGGTAGAAATAAATTCTACACCATTTGTTGGCCTTTGTGGAAAGAATGACATATTAGAAGCATTTCCAAAAAGGCCCTACAACGTCTTCAACAATATGATGTAAGTTAGAGGTAATTTGGAGTTGAGATCCCTAGTTGATTAATAATCTCAATGTGATTCTCAAACACATTTTGGATACAGACATTGAGTAGAACAATTTCCAATATCTGTTACAACAATGACACCCAGGACGTTGTGCACTATATAGAGGACATTGCACATTTGATTCAGAGCATTGGGCCATATGATGATTAGAGATTCTCTAGGGAACCTTTCTACACTTCCTAGACCTTGGACGTTGGACAAATGAGCTCAGATGTTACAAATATGGTCGGATGGGCTATTAGATGGGAAGGAAATCCACATCTTGGATAGTGCACCCTGGAGCATGTTAGGCTTTGATTTGAGGATGTTTCATTTGGAGATGATTGGACACCCCTTAGAGAGATGGACCTTTATTTCACCTTGGGTTTTGGGTTTTTCCAGCTTGGACGTTGAGCATATTAATGATGACATCATGCACTATGATGATTTGATGATGGTGGGACCGACCTACCATTAGGGCATTTGTTTTGATGATGAGTTAGGGTCCTTTGACGATGAGATGTGACCTTTGATGAAGAAGTGTAACTTTTCACCATGCTCTGCACCTTTTGATAATGAGACATGGCCTTTGGAAGCCCTTGCACCCTTCTAGACCATGATGTCCCCTTCATTGTGGCATCCTACACTCACACATGTCATTTTTGAGGGTATGTTTTGGTGTATTAGCATGTTTTATTTATGTTTGAGGCTATTTTAGGGGTCGACCATGACCTATCCAACTTGTATCATGGATATTTTATGTTTTTAGGGGATTTGAGGGTTTATAGCACTAGGATTTCCCCATATAAGAAGGCTAGCGCTCCCTCATTGTCAAATCATAAGTCACTCTTGTGGAGAATCACTTTTATAGCTCTCTTCTCTTCTTTTTCATCATGGAGTACATGTGCGCACCTCTTGGAGACTAGTCTTGTGGATGCTTATCTTTGTCTTGGTGGGTGTTTCATGAAATTAGGGTTTCCTCATGCATAACGACGTGGTATAGTAAGTGTTCTTTCCAAGTTTAAGCATTTGTTCTTGGCATATTTTGGTGAATTCTCTATCTAATGGTTGAGAAGTTGCATGTTATCTTGTATTCTTGAATGATTTTTTTAGAAACCCCAAGGAAGGATTATAATTTTTTATCCCCTTCCCTTGTCTTATCCATCTTAATTTTGTTGAAGCACTCAAGGTCAAGTTAGGGATTGTGATTGTACATCCCCCTAACCTTGTCCTTGTTAGTTAAAATCTAGGCTTTATGATTCTATAAACTCTAGGGTTTGACTTCTTTCCATTGATTTCTTGCTAGACACCATAGAAGAAGTGGGACGACACTTAGGGTTTATGATTGTATAAATTTTAGGGTTGTTTCCTATAAGGTTAAGCCTAGAGTTATGATGGTATAATTCTAGGGTTTTGATCTTCGAGTCTTCTCTTGATTTTAGCCCCCATTGGAAGTTGTTGCATTGACTCCATATGCCCAAGGATTGAAAACAGAACTAGCCTTCTTGTTGCAAGTGATACAACCCTAGTTTAAAACTCCTTTTACTCTTAACACTTTGTGTTAGTTTAGGACCTTTGCATTTGTATCCTCATTTACTATCATTCTTAGTCTAACTTCTTGCATCTTCTAACATCATTGTTGTTGCAATAATTGCATTTTCAGCCATTAGGGCTTGTCATATTGCATCATTTTAACATAGTTTAAAGCTCTGTCTCTTATGCAATCATTAGTTAATGGTTTATAAGTATTTTACTTGGTATTTGGCATATATTACATAGCTTTCTTACTGATTTTAGAGCTGGTTTATTGCTTCTGTTATAAACTTGTTATATGCTCAAGTATCTTATCTTTCATACAAGTTTTGTTGGAGCTTTTATTTTTCTTTTGATAGCTAGTGTTTTGAGGCATTTAATCTACTTTCTTAGCTTAATAAACATCATTGATTATCTTAGTAACACCCCTCACACATGCACAATCAACTTGCTTTATCTAATTCACCCTAACCTTGCCCTCGACCTAGTTAATCAAGGAACTAAGATAGTGGGCCGTAGACTTGCCTTTAGCTTGCTATAGGATCCCTTGAGATTGCTAGGGAAGACTCCCTTGTGTTGGATATTAATCCTTCACTAAAACGAGGGAAGTACTTGCCTAGGTGACAGTGGTAACTACTTCCATATGTAACACTTTATAAGCACCTTGTGAAGCCTTTGCACTAGGTGCTAGTTTGGTAATTGATACCAGAGATAACAAGCTTCTCTAATTCTAATGCAGATAAGAAACCTTTGCATTGGGCCTTTTGGCATACGATCCGGCCAACTCCCTTTTCCCAAATCAGTGTTTTTTCTTCTCTTCTTACCTATCACACTAGACCGATCTCTACTTTATTGTATGGGGTTTACCTTTTTATAGTGTTCTTTTGTTTTTGTCCTCCTATAAAACTTAAAGATATATATATATATATATATATATATAAAAGAACCATTCAACACACAAGATCAACAACAAATGCTTTCTTTATTTATTTCAGGTAGAAATTCAATGTAAATAAAAACATCTTACAACCCTTTCTTATCTGTTGTTAGATTTGTACTAGGATCTATTTCTTGTTGTTTTACTCTATATCTCAGAGATGGGTAATATATTGGTCTTCTCTTACACAGGAAGAGTTTGGCCCTAGCTCAAGCCTCCTTTAGACAGTAGCTCTAATTGATCTAGTAGGCCCTAGGTCGACCATACCTGGTACGAACTGTACATAACCGTACAAGGGTACGTGTTCCTCCTCTTCGACTTAGCTAGCTCTACCTCTAGCTCTAGTTCTTTTGGCATGCATTAGTGTGTTGTCTCGCTTTCCTTTTAAATCTCTTTGAGATCCATCTGGGACTTAGCCAAATGATCCCAGCCATTAGATCTTGATCTAGATCAATGGTTGGGACTTGTTCTTTCATTGAGATAACTTAAGCTTACAGATCTACAAGAATTTTCCAAAGCCAAATGGCTTCACAACTTACCTAATTGGTTGCCATGTACTCGACTTCTATTGAATTGAGAGCTACCAATTTTTTATTTTTGTTGTACCAAGAGATCATGCCTGATCCTAAACTAAAGCAACATCCAGAGGTAATCTTCTTATCAACTACGCTTCTAGCCCAATCTGAATCAGAATATCCCACTAGTTTGACTTGGTCTCCCTGGACATACTGAAGTCCGTATTCTGTGGTACTTTTTAGGTACCTCAAGATATGTTTAGCTGCAATCCAATGTACTCTCCTGGGGTCCACCATGTGTTGACTGAGAGTGTTGACAGTAAAACATATATCAGGTCTAGTGTTGGTCAAATACATTAAGCAACCAATTAATTGTCTGTAAATGGTAGGATTCACCTTCTCTGACTAAGAGGAGTTTAGTTTCTTGAGATTAGTGATCATGGGAGTGGCCATGGGTTTACAGTCCTCCATCCCAAATCTTTTGAGAATCTCAATTGTATATTTTCCTTGACCAAGGAAAGTTTCACCCTTTCATTGCCAGATCTCTAAGCCAAGAAAAAAATGCGTTAGGCCTAGGTCCTTCATCTCAAATTCTTCAACCAGGTCCTGCTTGCAACTTGTGATTAGATTTTATGCTCCTGTTAGAAAGAGATCATTTACGTAGAGTACAAGAATGAGAATGTCCCCTCTTCTTATGAGAAGGTATAGATTTGAGTCAACATCACTCTTGACAAACCCAATACTTTGTAGATAACTGTCGATCCTGGAATACCCTAGACTTGGGGGGTAACAGGATTGAGCTTTGAGGATACTGTGACCATTTTCCATCAAGAAAACAAGGGGAAATCCGTTGTTTTCATTGCCATGATTCATCTCATGAGATCATTTATTTTTGTTTCGATGTGATTTTGTATTATCCTCTCAGGACTTATGACTCAAGACAAATATCATATTTCAGTATCTATGTCTGATGTACCATTTGACATCTTGTACATCTTATATATCATTTTTGTTTTCATATTCATGTAACAATGTGTTTGTTTGATGTTGATGTTGCTTTATAAGTTTAAAAAATTGAAGAACAAATATTATTTTTGTATTTTTTCAAGTTTCCTGATAATTTCTGATATTGCCGATAATTTAAATTTTGGACCCCTAGCGATAAATTCTCGATAACGATAAATGTAACATTGTTGAGGACATCCTCTGTTAGCCCACTTGGACTGTGGACTTGTCCTGAGAGTGTCTCTCGAGTCTCAACGAGACATAATGGTAGTTGAATGTGACATCGCTATAGATAACAAGAATGAAGACATCTTGGAAGTGTGTCAAATGCCTACTAAAAATTGACAAAGCAATAATAGGTTGTCTACTTATCACTTTGATTTGATGGATTGCCAAAGTAATGAATACGCTTAATTTTGTTTGTTGCCCAACACCACAGATCTTGAGCAAAGTACCTCATTAAAGAGTTCATGTTTATATAATGGAACAATTTCTTGGCCATGCTTAGAAATTCAGCCTGGTTTATCTATTTGCGACTCAAATAACTTCAGGAATCATGTCATAGGAAAAGAAATAGGAGCGATGGCCAGAAAGTATACTAATAGGTGTTTGGATAGAATTTGATGCATGGATGTGGCCTAAACAACTTTGGATTTCTTGGGATGAAATTGATGCCAAACTGTTTTGAGACCATGAAAATTGTTTTATGATCTCCTTCAACCAAATCTTCTGGATGAACTCTCTGTTATTGGTCCTAAACATGTGATGATATGCCTTATGAGTTTGATGTGAATCATGGGGGTGTATGATCAAGATATTTGAGTTTTTGATGAAGATATTTATGTGGATGATCAAGTCATATTTGAGTTCTTGATGAAAATCTTTATGTTGACTGCCATACCTTGCATTCATGAGGTGATTGGCCATGTTTAGAACCTCTATTCTTGTGGATAATATGTAGAAATGAGGCAAGAGGTGAGGAATAGAGGTTTTTGCCAAGGACAACTGCTTTTTCAAATATTGAACTAAGGGTGCAAATCTTTGAAATTGAGTTATGGAGATACTCCTAATATACTAGATCAAAAGTATGGTTCAAGTATGATGTGTTATAAAAACAGGACCGCGGAGCAATAAAATAAAAAAAATGCAAAAACAAAACACAGAAGACACACAATACAAGAGAGACACAGAT
>CBVK0101487548.1:0-10553 GCA_900067695.1 Picea abies
GCTCTTCCGATCTCACCGCTAGGAAAGAACGTATTTCTTCTATGCCTTTACAACTTGTCCTCCCTAACTTTCCTTTTTCAAAATGGGGCCTGGACTTCATTGGTCCTATTAATCCTCCATCTTCAATAGGGCAAGTTTTCATCTTGACAACCACATATTACTTTACGAAATGGACTAAAGTTGTACCACTTAAACGTTTGTAGGATGAGCAGGTTATTTCTTTCCTTGAAACTAATATTTTTTCCATATTTTGCATTCCTTTAGAGATTATTACAGACAACGGTCCCTCTTTTATTTCTGTTAAGCTAACTCGGTTTCTAGCAAAATTGGGAGTTAAAAATTTTACCTCATCAGCTTATTACCCTCAAGGAAATGGGAAAGCCGAGTTTACTAACAAAAATATGGTTAGAATTATCAAGAGGATCATTGAAGATAAGCCTCATCAATGGCACACCCTCCTCACTTATGCTCTTTGGGCAGATCACACTACTACCAAGGTGAGAACAGGTTGCACTCCCTTTCAGCTTGTTTATGGTCAAGAAGCTATCTTTCCTACCGAGTTGGAACTTTCTTCTTTAAGGCTGATGCTACAGATTGAAGAATTACATTCTTCTAATATATCTCAAAGGATAAATGAACTATTGGGTTTAGAGGAACAAAGGACATTTTCCTTGGAGAACATAAAGAAAAGACAACAAATCGTGAAGAAATATTTCAATAAAACCGCAAAAGTTGTCAGATTTAAAGTAAATGTGAAAGTCTTTCTTTGTGATTCAATTCACACTAATATAGGAAGGCATTCAAAGTTTCAAAAGTTATCACTGGGTCCTTTTAAAATCATTTTTGTCCTGCACACAAATTCTTATCTTCTAAAGGACTTGGAAGAGTGATTATTTTCCTATAGCACCAATGGTTCCCACTTGAAACACTATCTGGAACCAATTTGAAAGTTAAAATGTTGTATGGAATTACTTATGTATTATAGTTTATGTTTTACTGCTTTGATTTTGTTTTGTTGTTCTATTTCTTTTTGTTGTTTTAATTCTGTTGTTTTTCTTTTATTTAATTTCTTTTCTTTTCAGAAATAAAATTCTGGATCAGTTTTTCCACAACGATGTTATTCTTTTGATCTCCATATTTACTTTCTGTAATCTGTATATTTTCATAAACTTATATAAAATTTTATGTTATTTTGCAACATTCTTTTCATTAATAAATCTACCTAAACCCTTGTAATTAATACTTTTGGATTGAGAAAATATTTTTGAGGCTATAAAACATAGGTTGGCATTCCTGACTATCTTGTCCTAGCGAAGAAAGATTTGAAAATGATTGAGTAAGATAATTCATATATTTTCCTCAACATTTATTTGGCAACCATAGTGGGGAGATCTTCCATATCTCTCTAGTTGATTGTATTCGTGATTATCATTGAATATTTTTGTTTCTTCTTTTTATTCTTTGACTGTTTTCTTTTCTTCATGACAGTACCTATTACAAGGAAGCCCAATATTGTGTTATATTTTCAATGAGCTATGGCTCATGTATCTTATTTAAAAATTTTGTTTAACTATAACTTGAACCATAAGTACTGCAACAAAACAAGATCACAAGAATAATAACCATGCACAAGAACACAAGAAGTATCCTGGGAAAATATAATTAATAATTACCATATTAATTATTATCTTTTATATTAATTATCTTTTACATTATTTATCTTTTATATTAAGGTGGGGCCGACATGTACCCTTTACATTACAATTAGGGTTACAAGAAGGTCTGACTCTTGAACAATATAACAAGGGATCTCATACACCCACTAGTTCTCAACCACTAGGGGCACATCCATAGGGATGCCCATATCTCTAGCTCATTGCATTACATAGAATAACTACTCTCACTAGTGCTCAGCCACTAGGATCATGTTCACATGTGCATGTCCACAGGCACGTCCACTCAATAGATCTTCTTTCCCACTGCATTACATAGGAGAGTCATCTGGAATTCATCATCAACTCCTTGCTCAGAGGAGGCTAATACATGATCTTCATCTTTGTCTCATGACGATGCACCCAACACTTTGGGATTTCATACGTTCACCTTGTGCTCAGCCACATGCACGTCCAACTCTGTAGATCTCCTTTCTCACTGTGTTACACAGGAGAATCATCTGGAGTTCTTCTCAACTCTCTGTAAGGAGGAGGCCATCTCTACATTCCATATCTGTCTCATATAGGAACTACACACCCATATCATGGGCTCTCTCTCAGGTTTGTGTCCTGGAGAATGTCTCACGCGGTTGTAATCATCAACACTCCCTCTCATCTAGGGAGGCATTCTTCATCAGGACAAGTCTCACATGGAAGTACTTCGAACTTTATCTTGGCTGTAGTCATCAACACTCCCTCTAACCTAGGGAGGTATTCATCACCAAACCAATTTGGTGAATAATTCTACAATCTGCTCATGTGTAGGAAGGTACAGTATGTGTGTTGTTTTCCTCTGCATTATGTCTCTCAAAAAAATGATATTTTATCTAAACGTGTTTCAGTCTTTCATGAAACATCGGGTTCTCAAAGATCTTCAAATACATCTCTGATTATCATCATAGAATTCATTTCATGATCAAGTAAATATGCCATAAGCTTGTGAAGCCACATTGCTTCGCACACTCAATGCTATATACCCTGCTTCTGTGGTACTCACGATCACAGAGCCTTGTTTCCTGCTTCACTAGGAAATCATGGAAAACATCATGGTAAAACAACAACCGGATGTTCTCTTTTGGTCAACTGTTCTCTCTTCTCAATCTGTATCGGCATATCCCTGCAAACTCAAGTTCTCATTGGAGGCATATCTCAGGCCATGTCCAACTGTGCCTCGTATATATCTCAATACATGATTTACTACTATCTAGTGATTTTGTCTTGGCTGACTCATGGTTTGACTAATCACATTTTTTGCATAGCATATATCGAGTCTGGTGTTAACCATATACATCAATGATCCAATCAATTCTGGATCAATCTCGTTTGAATCATCATCATTTATTTTTCGTCAAATACATCAACATCAGTGTAGACATGGATTTGCATTCTGTAATAATGAACTTCTTTAATATCCCCACTGTATGTTTTCCTTGACTTAGGAAAAGTCTCATTGGTCCTTGGTCATACTTCTTGTCCCAAGAAGTAGTGCATCATACCCAGGTCATTTATCTCAAAATCAGAAGTTGAGGCTTTCTTGTATTCAACAACACGGCTGTAGCGCCCCTTTTCTGGCTACCGAGGTTTAAACGCTATTAAAAGAAGACTATAACACCACTTTGTACATAACTCATACAGGTATTATAAATCCCATGCATTTAAACAAATTAAATACATTCAACACAGAGTATTCATATGAATTACTGCCATAATCAACAATCAATTCTACTTAATATTAATTCATATACACAGCAGAATTCATGATAACATAAGTAGCACAATAATGCTAAACATGATTAAAAAATAATCAGGTACTTATCTTTGAAACAGTGGCAGTTCCACCAACCAAGTGCAAGCCTTCCATGAACCTCCCAGCTGTAGATCGCACTGCTCATAAGCTCAACAGTGGGTCACCCCCGTGATGGGACTAAGCTCCACCCCAAGACAAGGAATCCTAGGCTAGGATGAGGTTATAGGCTAGGATGGAATTCTCTCCCAGGAACCTCTCACGCTCACTTCCCACAGACCCTCATTCCCCACATGCCTGTTCCACCCCAAGAGTATACACCTTCTCTGTCACCTAGACAGTCCTTCGACTGCTAACCTCCCTTGCCTTGGGTTACAGCAATAGGCTAGACCGAAAGTCTTTGGGCTCTGTGGCAGCTACAAGGTTCCTTCTAGGAGTTTTCTCCTTCCTCTGTACACTCTCTCTCCTGGAGAGAATCACCACAGGCCAACAACCTGTTCTTCCAACCTCAATCACCTCTCTCACCTAGAGAGAATGTTGTACAGCTGGCCAACAATCCCCCACGCAGTCTAGCACTGCATGGCCACACAACCAACAAGGAAAAACGAACACGGCTTTCCAACCGGTTCAACAATGGCGGATGGTCTCACGAATATGGCTACGGACAAGGCTCCACGCATAGGCTCGATGCTCAGACAGAGGATGTTTCAGATTTTCAAAATCAACACATAGGGTCAAACACTACACGTCCACCACAATCAATAGGAATCTAGACACGAACACCCCAAGGCAGCAACAACAGGTGCCACAACATAACCAGGCTTATCAGGGACTGGACACTTCCGTTTCCTCAATTCGGCAACACGGGATAGACCCACGCTCTGGTTCTCAGGGATACGTGACAAGTTGTCCACATAGGGGTCGACTCAAACTTAACATTTCACAACCGAAAGGGTGTCCAGCCTTCCAGAAGAAAATACATACACTGGCCTTTTCGGTTCAGAGTGCACGAGGGTTATATCTCTTGCAGAGGTCGGATGGGTTCACCTTCCGATGGTCGGGTAGAATGGAGGAGGAACCCCCCATCACGACTCGTCTCAGCCTTTCATTGCATGCGCCAGGGTTGACACTTGTCCCCCATGTGACTGCATGCCTCCTTCAACATGCGTTCCTCCCACCACTTGGAAATCACATGTCCTTCCAAAAGGACTTAGGTTAAAACATATAATGCACATATCTTTTGGAATAATATTAAAATATTATTCCCTAGGCTTAAGCCCCTAGGCTTAACACTTAGCCCCTCTTCCCACCTTCCAACCCGTAATCCCTTGCCCACTCTGTGGAATCTTAGTCCCCCATCACTCATTCATTGTGTCGGTCTGCACACGGCGGTGTTTATATTTTTATTAATTCTCTGCATGATTACATATATAAAAGTAGGCTCTTGGCCTTCAACACTTAGGCTCCCTGTCCTAATAATCACATAAGCCCCCAGCTTATATAAACTTGGCTCACCAGCCTACTAAAACATACTTACAATTCATAATGCAAGCTTTAAATCAGGGCTCGGCCTTGGGGACATTACAACGACTTCCTAAATAAGTCATCAAAGTCAAGCTCCCATCACCAATAATGTAATGGTATAAGTTTGGATCAGAAATACTCTTGCTGAAACCCCAAACTCATCAAGAATCCATCTATCTGATGTAGTTTCCAACTCATGGATGGTAGGACAAATGGTAGTGCATCGAGCTACTTGATCAATATGTCTTCATCATAGTTCACTCCCTCTACTTGTGAGAATATTCTGACTACAAGTCTCATTTTATATTTCTTGATACTTCCATCATCTGCACGTATTTCTTCTTCTTGCAGAGTTTATCAAGCTCATATAGGCATTTTATGGCCTACTGCAAGGTTCTTGGGAATATCAATTGGAACAATTGTATCAATGGCTATCTCCCTCTGGACTGTTGAAGAGGAAGAATATAATGCCTCTCTTCCTTAATTAGTTTGACTCTTTCTGAGTCAAGTGACTCCCTCTAAAGTCTGAAGGATAATCATCTTCCTTTGTTGTTACCCTGCCTAGAACAAGCAACAACAAACGAAAGGAAACAAGAAAATAATATCTCCTAGTGGATATTTATGAGTACATCTCTAGAATCAAAACATTTTAAGGATTGTTGTCACAGCTACAACACCTACTTGTAATGTAGCAACCTTAGAAATGTAGGTTATAGTAATGATAAATAAAACAATCAAACCTTGAATCTTTACTTCTAGTGTGTTGTTCTTCTGAATGCAATGAGACTTCTCTGGGTCCATGGTTTGCACCAGCGCTTCCTTTCTCTTGCAAATATCCTTATGACAATGATGAAAAATATGTACATATACAAGTGCATACCTAAGAGTGTACATCAATGGAGGTTCTTCTTGTTTGTCATTGTCACGATGATCAATGACGTTCCTCGCTTGTTTTTCTTGTAGCCATCTATCCCACACAAGTATCTCACGAAGTCTACAACAACCTTTACAAGGTCATGTTCATTGTTGACTTTTAACAATATTCCAAACATGTTGTTGTAACTATCCTTGTAGCTCTTGTTGCTACTCAACACTGTTACAACTTGATTTCAGATCTGTATTAAAGGGTTCAATCTGGTCTGTAATCAACATCTTCAATGTACTTGGACAAATCATCAACATCCTTCTATGTTTGTTGGAATATAAACTAGCACCATCATTAAACACTTGTATCAATGAATGGCATCAAAGGATCCTAGGCTAGAGCAATAGGACAACATAGATGTAGTTCAGAAATTTGTCCATATGTATTTTTGTTTTAGTAAGTTTCATTGGTCCACTCTTTTCATCAATATCTTCAGGTGATTATAATTTCCCGTGGAGGGAAATTCAGGGGTATATGGAGCATCATAAGCAAGAGACAACACTTAATAAGATCCATCAATATTAGCATTTATTCATTTGGAGTCTGCTTACTAGATAAGGGTAATGGACCTACTAATGTCCAAGAAGTTGGCCTTACTATTGGCTTTAAACTCGGCCTTCTTTTCTCAGAAAGCCATCATTGAGACTGCTTCAAAACGGATACAATTTTTTTATTTTTTGCCAGCTTCAGAAATATCACTTTAGAAATTAAACTTGGCATAGATCTATGGATGAGCTTTTTCTCAAGCCTGTGGTCATCTTCAGGATTTGTTTTAGGGTTTTACCCTTTTATTTTTACCACAAAAATTCAAGAAGAGTTTGGCCCTTTCCTTCTAGGCATGTTGTGTTAGTGCGACAACCTTAGAGTGTTAGACGGTAAGGGTATTAGTCTTACAGATTTGTTGTTAGATTATTTTTTTGGTATATTTAGGGGTCTGACCCTTCTCCTAGGCTCTTAACCTTCTTCCTTCACCACAAAACCTTTAGATAGGGGGTTCAACCCTTCTCCTAAGCTCCGACCCTTCTTCCTTTACCACAGAATTTTCAGAAGGGGTCTGACCGTTTTCTTCTAGGATGTGACAACTTAGAAATTACCCTACAGTCTTGTGGTTTTCTTAGAGGCCTGCGGCCATCCATTTTAAGCCTTCAATCAAGCCTTTGCCTCCTATTCTCCAATTTATTAGGTATGAGGTTAACTCTATTACAATTATGTTGTTAGGACTCTTCTGTAGCAACCTAGAGGGGCCTCTCCAAGTTGTGGTTTTTCTTCAAGACCCTCAATACCTCACAACAAAATTTAAGTGGAGGTTCCGGCCTCTTTGAGGGGCTTCTCCTTTTTCTGGAGTCTCTTAATCATCTACCATAGGGAATTAATAAGGGTCCGACCCTCTTTCTCTTCACTCCTACAGTAAGGTTTACCTTCAATTTTAATGTGCAATAGTCTTCTTCAAGCCTGCTCTAAAACCATGTCATATTTTCAGTGAGCTATGGCTCATGTATCTTCTTTAAATTTTATGTTTAACTATAACTTGAACCATAACTACTGTAGCAAACCAAGATCACAACAAGAATAACCATGCACAAGAACACAAGATGTATCATGGGAAACCCTTGTCAACAAGGGAAGAAAACCCATCCAATCATTTGCTATATTCCTCAATAGAAAGACCTCCCACACCATCACCAAACCTAGCACACAAGAGGGTGTTGCAATTCTCATAATTTCATACCATAACTTATGAAATCATGAGATGACACAATGATAAGTGTATTTCCTCAATGGGGATTCACCTTTATTTATATAAGACTTGTCACATCAAATGATGTGTATTTTGGCACAATAGGGATGACCTCAATAACTCAAAATATAATTGATAATTAACATATTAATTATTATCTTTTATATTAATTATCTTTTACATTATTTATCTTTTATATTAAGGTTGGGTCGACCTGTACCCTTTAAATTACAATTAGGGTTACAGGCAGGTCCGACTCTTGAACAATATAGCAAGGGATCTCATACACCCACTAGTGCTCAACCACTAGGGGCACATCCATAGGGATTTCCATATCTTTGCCTCACTGCATTACACAAAAGAACCACTCTCACTAGTGCTCAACCACTAGGATCAAGTTCACATGTGCTCATCCACAGGTATGTCCACTCAACATATATTCTTTCCCGCTGCATTACACAAGAGATTCATCTTGAGTTCATCATCAACTCTCTTCTTAGAGGAGGCTAATACATCATCTTCATCTATGTCTCACGATGATGCACCAAACACTTTGGTATTTCACACGTTCACCTTGTGCTCAGCCACAAGCACATCCAACTCTGCAGATCTCCTTTCTCACTTCGTTACATAGGAGAATCATCTAGAGTTCTTCTCAACTCTCTGTAAGGAGGAGGCCATCTCTACGTTCCATATCTGTCTCAGATATGAACCACCATCCCATCTCAGGGGCTCTCTCTCAGGTTTTTGTCCTGGAGAATGTCTCACGCAATTGTAATCATCAACATATTGAGCCCAGTCTTAAAAACCAAACAAAAATTGCTTTAATTGTATTCAATATCATCATAGAAACTGCTAATACTATGGCTGAGCTTGAGCGTTCGTGGGAAGTAATTGAACAAGACATAAGTGTTCGAGAACGTTGGGAGGCCTGGCAAAGGCAACCTAGGAATCAACTATAACTTTATTTTTCCTAAAAGTTATGATCTTCTATTCATGTCCTTAAATCCTCGCAGCTCAAGGAAAAGAAGAGGTTTATCTCCTGAAATCACTCCTATCGTTGAAATAGGAAGAAGAAACATTGTTTTTTCAACCTAACAAGGTACTCTAAGGATAACTTTGTTTGATTCAACTAGTTCGTATTTCTCACCCTTACCCATTATTCACAAAATAGCATTTGTCGATGGCTCTGGTGGCACTGGAGGTGCTTCTTCATCTCAACCTTCAGCCTCATCAGTGATTGGTAGCTAGTATATACATCAAGTCCCTGTCCAACCCACTACCAACCCCACTAAGGTCATAAATAAGTATGGACTCTTTCAATTCGAAGAGGATGCTACTACTACCCCGTGGCATGTATCCTCTCCTCTGAACCTAGCACCTGCTACCCGTCCACTTCAAAAATTCAAAGAGCATCTCCCTAGGTTTTCAGAAAATAACACAGTCACTACAAATGAACACTTGGTGGCATTCTCTAATTCATGTCACAATATAGGATCTAATTACAATGATACGTGTATGAGCTTATTTGTTAATTCCCTTGAAGGGAAAGCAACGACATATTTCTTTGGTCTCCCTCCCAAGATTCTTTCCACTTGGGAAGATTTATTTCACTGGTTCAAATCTACTTATATCCAGTCTAAGAGCCCAGCTGAACAATTACGGGAATACAATAATATTGCATACAAAGATGGTGAGACTATCAAGTCTTTCAACCTACATTTCACCAAGTTGTATAATCAAATTCCCAAACTTATTCGTTGATCCGGATTATTTTTGGCACAAAATGAGAGCGGAGATATAACACAGAAATATTCAAAGATATTGCAAGAGAGACAACAATATAACAAAGATATAGAGGAAATATAACAAGAGTCACAGATATACAGTAATACACGATTTCTATTAATGAAATAAATGTACAGAGACTATAAAAGTACAGAGTGAAAGACTCGCTAGAATGGCGGTAGCTTATCTCTGAGAAGAGATGTGATGGCTACTCCCATTCGCAAGAAGATGATCATTACAATGAGACTCTAAGGGCCTTTTTAACATAAGTAAAATCCAAAACCCTAACCCCGGAAGATGAAAAGCCAAAAGGTTTGTGGGCCTCGATGGGGGTAGTTGATACATCAACTTCCCAGGGGCGTGACTTTTGCATACGATCTCCATTTGGGGCACTCAATAGATCGTTGCAAAGATATATCCGAGAACTACAAATTTTGGGTGAGAAACATGATCTATGATCCATGTTGCTCCCCGTTTTCTCAAAAAAACACCGTTTAGGGCCTCAAAATGGCCCCGGAAGTTAAAAACTGCTAAAAATAGTAAATTACCAAAATTGCCATAAACATGTTTTGGGCTAGTTGGAGAAGGTTGGTGGCCACCAATATCCACCTGGATCAATCCTCCCTCCTTAGGAAGCAATGGTCTCCATTGCATTGAGTTCCCGGGGGAGAGGGGAAAGTGATTGTTGAATCTGAATCTTGGTGAGTTGCTTGCCTTGTTGGAACCGTCGCGCTGCTTGGTTTGTTGAAGGCTATCACGAACCTTTGGCTGGAAGGTTTGGACCTTTTTAACTAGTCTGGCTATTTTAGATGATTAATGTGTGCAGAAGGAATCTTCATGATTTGTTGCAACCTTGTCGACCTGCTTATGTTGGATAGAAGGTGCTTGGGCCGAAGCTATGGTGGTTGCAGTATCCTTTTGTTCACCCTTTGAACAGATTGTGGAGAAGATGAATTTGGTAGTATAAGATACTACCTTGCGGCACTATTTAGGTGGGGCAGTAGTTGGAACTACCTCTGGTATCCTATAGAGATGACCCCCCAGAGTAATAATGACACTACGGGGTCGAGAGTCATAGATAGCATGGCGTTTCCACATATATGGCTGGCCCAAGAGAACATC
>CBVK0101487550.1:0-14675 GCA_900067695.1 Picea abies
TCTCTCTTGTATTGTGTGTCTTTTGTGTTTTGTTTCTGCATTTGTTTTATTTTATTGCTCCGTGGTCCTATTTTTCTAATAACATGCCTATTCCACCCCAAGGGTATACACCTTCTCTGTCACCTGGACAGTCCTTTGGCTACTAACCTCCCTTGCCTTGGGTTAAAGCAACAGGTCAGACCAGAAGTCTCCAGGCTCTGTGGCACCTACAAGGTTCCTTCCAGGAGTTCTCTCCTTCTATTGCACACTCTCTCACCTGAAGGGAGTCGGTCACAGGCCCAATGACCTGTTCTTCCAACTTCAACCACCTCTCTCACCTGGAGAGAGTGTTGTACAAACTGGCCAACAAGCCAAATAGGATCAAACACTACACGTCCACCACAATCAACGGGAATCAAGAAACGAACACCCTAGGGAAGCTCCAGACAGGTGCAATAGCATAACCAGGATTAACAGGGATGGGACACTTCCGTTTTCTCAATATGGCAACATGGAATAGATTCACACTCTGGATTCTCATGGATGCATCACGAGTTGTCCATGTAGGGGTCAATTCAGACTCCACGGTTTAGAACAGAGAAGGGGTGTATTGGCTTTCCAGAACAAGCACAGACTTTTTCCCGAAATCAACACAGGTTTCTGGTTCAGGGGATGTATAGTTCAAAAGATGCACGAGGTCTCTTGTAGAGCTTGGGCTGGTTGTACTACTCAGAGCCTGTACACACTCAAGCAGTCTTGGTGGAAATGGGCGAGGAGAGCTCTCATAGCTCATCTTGGTCATTTTATTCGCATGGGTCGGGGCTGACACTTGTTTCCCTGGAAACTGTATGCATTTACCGAGCACACATCACCTTCCTCATGGTTAGGAACTTAGGATAAAAATATAAATGGCACATGTTCTTTTGGAATAATAATAAAATATTATTCCCATGCTTAAGCCCCCTAGGCTAAACACTTATCCCCTTTTCCCACCTTCCAGCCCCTAATCCCTTACTTTCTCTGTGGAAGCTCAGTCCCCCTTCACTCATTCATCATGGTCGGTTTGCACCTGGCGGTCTTTACAATTTTATTAAATGTTCTGCATACATACAAGTACAAAATCGGTTCCTTGGCCTCCAACCCTTAGGCTCCTTGGCCTAACAAACACATAAGCCATCAACTTATAAAAACTTGGCTCATCATCCTATAAAACATAATTACAATTTCTTTCAAAACATGGTTTGCAATGGGGCTCATCCTTGGGGACACTATAGATTGCATGGTATGCCCAAGACAATTGTGTTTGACAGATATTCAAATTTTCATCAAATTTATGGAAATGATTATTTAAAGTATTTGGAACAAATTTGAATTTTAGCACGACTTACTATCTAGAATCTGATGGGAAAACAAAGAAGGTGAATCAAGTGATTGAGGATATCTTTAGGATGTATGTGATGGATATACCATCAAAATGGGAATACTACCTACACATGGTGGGTTTTTCTTATAACAATGGGTACCGAGCATCTCTAAAGCCGATCCCATTTGAGGCACTTTATGGAAGAAGGTGCAACACACTAGTAAGCTAGGACAACCCAGCAGATAGAGCAGTGGTTGGGCTAGAATGACTCAAGGAAATGGAAGAGAAGATGTCGAAAATAATGCAGAATTTAAAGATTGTTCAAGACAAGAAGAAACTCTATGTTGATAAGGAAAGAATTGACAGGGAATTTAAAGTGGGTGATCATGTATTCTTGAAATTGAAGGCCAACAAAAGCTCCCTTAAGTTGGGAAATTGTTCAAAGTTGGAAGTTCATTCTTGTGGACCATTTGAAATCCTAGAGAGGATTGGGCCTATAGATTTTATGCTTTCATTACCTTCATCAATGCTTATTCATAATGTATTCCATGTATCATTTCTCAAAAAGTATATTTGTGATGTTAATCATGTTATTCATTGGAATGTTATTTAGGTGGAGCAAGAAGGTGCTTTTCAGTTGCATCTGGTGTGCATACTAGACTACAAAATCAAGCTTCTCTCAAATAGAGCCATAAAATTAGTAATGGGCAACATACTTGTACTCGCACTGTACCGTGAGCACAAGGTTTCCATCATAATCAAGTTTAATTGCATTGGATCGAGTTATGGTGAATCTAGAAACTAGGTGTGTTGGTATTTGTGAATAACTTGGTATTTATGAATAAGTTGGTATTTGTGA
This sequence comes from Picea abies, assembly GCA_900067695.1. NCBI lineage: Eukaryota > Viridiplantae > Streptophyta > Pinopsida > Pinales > Pinaceae > Picea > Picea abies. Next base: position 2,202 of record CBVK0101487550.1, read on the forward strand.
GTAGTTCTAAATTAATCAAATATATTTAGAGAAAAGAAATACATGATGATTAAATCTAGGTACATAGCATCTACTATCAAGTATCAAACCTTCAGAACAAGTCAAACCAACAATCTCTCTGTCACGTGGATCTTTTATCTAGCAGTCAACCTATACACTGAGACATCAATAAGATATTACTAGGGAGCCATTGTTTTAAGACTCATCTAGGAAGTTGTACTACCTTATCAAACAAATGATCCAGGTGGATATCGGTGGCCACCCACCTCTTCCACTAGCTCAAAAAATAGTTTTCCACTTTGGTAGTTTTTTAGGTTCCAAACTTATGGGTTGTTTTGACGCCCTAAAACGTTTTTTGGTGGATTTGAGGCCCAGTTGATCGAAAATTGTTTTTCCAACGAGCTATCGTGCACCTAAAAAAGAGATAGTTACGACCCCGGGAAGTTGATCTACTAACTTACCCAAATGGGACCACATGACTTTTAGGGCTTCATCTCCTAGGGTTGGGTTTTTGAATGTCTAGGGTTTTTGAAATTCCTCTTTATTGTAAAACGCCTTCGGAGCCTCATTGTAACCATATTTTTTTAAATGCCATCACATCTCCTCTCAGAGATGCCATCATTCCAACAAGCTTGTTTTCCACTGCATTTTATAGCTTATTTTTCTATTGAATAGAAAACTAGTTTCAACGGAGGTGGTAGCTCTTGAGTTGTCCATGAAAATTCCATGATGTAAAATACCAAAAGAGTCGTAGCGTATAGAGAATAAGCCATGCCTAGTTTTACGGTCGTTATTTAGATCAATGAGAAAGATCAGATCATCGATGTCCAGATGAAGTAAATCTTCGTGGATATGATTTATGTGACAGATTTGTGGGTATAGGCATATTGTGAGATAGGTGTTTAGTTTGGGCACTTGGTCATTGGTATGAGAGAGTGAACATATTTACTATTTTGGTTTTATGGTAAACCATAGGTTGTTGTAAGGTCAACATTTAAGATTGATTTAGTGTGAATTGTATGTCGTACGAAGTATGTTGACAAGGATCTGAACTTCCAAAGAGTATTGTTGTCTCTACATTTACCTTAAATGATCTAAAATGATGTTTGAAAAACACATTCAAAATTTCACATTGGATGACATTTTCTAAATTGTTCTAGTAGTGTGCAAGAATCTATGAATAATGATAATGCACTCACAACTTTAAGTGATGGGCAGAAAAAATGGCATTTTGGTAGGCTTAGTGAGCTTTATGGATGTGAATGATTTTTTCCTGGCATGTCTTCTCACAAAACAAGAAGAATTGGAATTAAAGAGCTAAATTCACAGTTTTTACAATTTATTCCGCAAAGATTGTATGAATTGTATGTTAATACAGTGTTGACGAACAAAATTGTCCATCTATCAACTGGAAGAGCAAGTCTAGTCTGGGGTTTTCAACCATTTCTTCAAATTCCTCATGGTTTGGCTGCAATCAGTTCTGCAAAATCACATGTTTGATCTTGATGCCTTTCCAAATTTTATCTGTTGTTGCTCATAAAAGTATTTGTAGCAATCCAAAATTATTTTTGGATCAATCATCTTGAATGTATTTGGATAATAAAATCAAGCCATGATCAGATCTGTATCAAATATTTGATAATAGAAACCTGTGAAACAAAAAGAAACCTAAATTAATAACCTAAAAATTGTGAATAAAACAAAATCTAGAAAAATAATAAATGAATTTAAACTAACTATAACTTATAAACAAACATTATTTATAATTTGTTTTCAAATAAGATCTAGAAGCTTCAAGTTAATGAAGAAAAAATGTTAATTTTAGTTTTTTACAAAATCAAACAAATGATAGATAATTCTATGATTATTATTATTTTGAAATGAGATGCAAAATGAGAAATTTTTTTTTAATTAATTAACATCACCAAATGATTTCATGAAAATGAGAAACCAACTAAGATATTATTTGATGAAGTATTGAACCCATTATTCAAAATAGTCAAACTTGCTAATGAGCAAAAGAATGAACACATAATCACAATTTAAACGAAAGTAAACATTTAATAAAAATTAATGTTTTTGTTTAAATTGAGATTTTTATGTTCGTTTCTAACTTTTGACATATACTCTTGTAATGAATGTTTCATACTATAGTGAATGTCTTAAGTTTGTCCCAAAGTAAGCCAAGGCATAGAACTATTTGAAAAGGTTGATTCTGTAGCTCATTTTAATTATCAAGATTCTAATAGGGGCCCTTTAAATTTTGTAAAAATATAAGGGGAGTTGTTGGGGCCCAACAAATGGTGACTTACTGGGTGAAGCAGTTATCTCTGATCTGGTAAGATTTTATCTCAAGAAGAAAATAATAAGACTGATAAATGATTTAAGCTCCCTGAAATAAATTCACTCTGAGACCATATGGTATTAGGATAAGCTCAATGTTATAACCAGACAATAGAATTTTCTTTACAAGGGATTATAACCTAAAATAATGTCTTAATCAAAGAGTCACGATGTTTATAAAAGAACTTCAATACCGTTGACAGAGCCACTGCTTCCAGCAGGCATCCATAGCCTCAACAGGGATGTCATTTAACCCATTCAAATGATTTAATCTCATCCAATAGTTGTATCCACATGATGTATACTTCCATAAAAGCTCATTCAAAAACATATACTTGCTACCTCTCGACCTGACATTGCTTCATTGCCAGCAGGCCTGTTCAGTACCCCGACGAAGTTGTCTTTATATCATGTGTGTATTTACCCATTGCCAGCGAGTCTGTCTAGTACCCCAATGGGTTTACACATACTTCCCACACATAAGTGTTTTCAACCCTCTTATGCCACTTTTAAATAATAATACAATTATATATTTCTTGATGACAAAGAGAGCGGGGTGTTACTAGAGGTTAATTACAATACAGGTGAATAGTTGACCATGTTATTTATTTGCTTTCAAAACTGGAAGTTTTATTATGGTTTAAAGATTTTAGATTTCCTTTAATAAAGCATCTAGAGAATGGAGAAGCACTTAAAAGTGATTCCTTAAGAATATGGACAGTGTAAAAAGTTTAAAGATCATCGTAATTCTCAAAGATTTAAACCATATCTCTGGTTTAATACTCTAGAAAAGATAATTCGAGGACAAAATGAGAGTGACAATTGACTTAAAAATCAATTGTCTGAGCTATATCTTAATACCAGGACCTCTTTGAATAGTTTCAATTTGCTTGAAAAATACAAGTCTTAAAATAAATGCTTCCTTCGACAATAGTTCTTTGATCAGAAATATATTGATTCAAAAATAAAGATAAGAAGAAAACTCATTCAAAATAATTAAAGAAAACAAAAACACACAACAAACCAAATCAAATTTTATTAATGGGATTCAAAATCAGAAGTACACAAAATCAAAACAACAAAAGAAAACTTTTTAGGATATGATTTTGGCCAAAGATAAACTTGAGTTTTTGTATCCACTATCATCTCACTGTAAAATAAAGGAAGAACTAAATCATATAAAATATCATGTGTGAGAAAGTTCTTTTCTTAAGATAGTGATGCATAAGATGTTACTTTGACCAAGCATTATTATTAAAAATAAAAGAGACTAAAAATAGAAAAATCCTCATTAAGATGAGTGCAGTCCTACTTGTGGCACCTTTGGTTAGGGTTGAATTGATAGTTTAAATTTACTTATCTCTTTACTTTCCATTTAAAATTTTCATGATGATACTACGTTTTCGAAAAGAAATATTCAATGAAGAGCAAAGAGACAAAGATTTAGAGTGGACTTCCCTGACAACATTCATATTATGCTTCTCTTGGTGTGCCCGCTTGTGTTCATAACTACATTATTACACGAAGAAATATTGATAAATAAAACTAAAGGAAACCTACTCTTAAACCTTCTTTAAACTACTAAATAGATCAAAACGCTAAATAAAATCGTATTTCCAATGCAACCACAAGAGCATCTTCAATCTTGGATGGCATAGAAAATTGAAAATCAGAATAAAAGAATGCAGTATTTGTAGATGAAAAAGAAACATGTCATGCTTACCTCCTATATATTCATTTAAAAACAAAACAAGCATGACCTTACCATTCTTTTGAAACTTCTTAATGTATCAATCCTCCAACCATTCTGCAATTTGGTCATGATATGGGTCATAATGGCATGGAAGAGTGTAAGTGAGTTTGGAAAACTTGTCATTATTATAGGGACCTGACATAACCATCTGCCAAAGCTGAAATGCCCCATCTTTTTGACAATTCTCTAAGTGTTCATCAATTTCTTCATACGGAGGATCTAAAAAAATCATGTGATGCTTACTTCCTAGATATTTAGGTAGAAACAAAGCACGCACAACTTTATCTTTATTATGAAGATTTTTTAGATACGAATCTTCAAGCCATTCTAAGATCATGTCATAAAAATTAGGATCCAAACTATGACTTTGATGAAATGGATATATCAATGGGGAACACATCATAAGAGGACTCATGACATCAATTAGATTATTGATTTGAATGCTTCCTTTGATGAGATTGATCATTTCAAAATGTGAAGCATAAAAATTAAAATTCGAACTAATCAAAGAATGAATATGCAATGTAGAATATTCGATCTCCATAACGATGAGTGCATTGTCTTTTTCAAAAATAAATCGTGTAAAATCAGCTTGCAACATGTCATTTTTCCATTCGAGTGATGAAACTGAAAGAGCATCAAATTCGACTTGATAAGTGTTATGTTTGGAATTAGTTTCACCAAATTTTTGTATATCGAAAAGATTGGATTGTGGTGGAAAAGAGTAAGATACTGTGGGTAAAGAATCAAGTCCACCAGAATCTAAGAAGAGATTGAGATATAAAGAGTAAAATGAATAAAAAATGAGCACATGAAAATAATATCTTGAGCTATGATATTTAACAATGGTATTCTCAAGACATTCCTCTTCATTTTCCTTAAAACTTTCACTCTGTTTTGGTGATAAATTCTTCAACACAATATGATCATCTAAGTTTGCCTCCTGTATGATAGAGATTTCAAAACTTTCATGAAAAACATCTGATCTTTTATGTTGATAAGGTACGATTTGTAGATGAGAGTTTAAGGTTACTTCTTCCAATTGCAGATCTACATCTCTAATCAGTTTCATTGGAATGTTAGAATGCTTAAGATCATTTTCATCACCTAAGTCTTCTTCAATAACCGAATTTAAATACTGATTAGAGCAAGAGTTAGGAGAATGGGGACATTCAGCTTGACCCAACATTGAATCTTCTTCCACAATGGTCGAGGATTGAAAATACAATGATTTAGAGGAAAAACCAATTTGATTGTCAGTAAGAACATTTTCAATAGATTTTACCTCCCTTACTTGTTCAACATTTTCGGATGGACCCCTCTCATCCTGTGAACACAATTCTTCTTACAATTGAGAGATAGTATTTGTAACTGCTTCATCATTTGCGATCGAATATGACTGGATGCAAGCACCATAGAGGATATTTAATACAAATGACATGTCATCAAGATTCAATTTACCAAGAACATGATGGATTCTTGTCGGAAATCCTTTTGAAGATGAATCGTCATTGATTAGCAAAGTCTGAAATTCTTCACATAATTGATTGTAATCATAGATTTCAAAAGCATCTAAAAATTCATCTACAAACTGAAACCAATAAAAAATGTGATATGTTGGAAAAGACTCAAACCAATGTTTAATCCAACCCTTGAAAGTAAAAGAAAACAATCTGCACAAAAGTTTTAAATCGGAAATATCATGCTTGATGCATGTACACCAAAACTTGTTAATATGGTCTTTTGCAGATACATTCCCCCCACCATCAAAGGTTATTTTGGAAAAGAGAGAGACTGTCTTGTTGGGAATATCAGGTAATGAGAAGTGGAAAGCATGTTCCAGCAAAGTGATTTGGGGAGCCATGAAAAATTAATTAAATTCAAAACAAAGAATCCTATAAGGCCGGCTTGTTAGTCTGCCCCTCCTTTTAGTGCCATTTGTTGACGGGCGAAATTGACCATCTATCAACTAAAAGAGCGAGTTTGGTCCTGGGTTTTCAACCGTTTCTTCAAATTCCCCATGGTTTGGTTGTAATCAGTTATGCAAAATCGTCTGTCTCATCTTGACGCCTTTCCAAATTTTATCTGTTGTTTCTCATAAAATTATTTGTAGCCATCCAAAATTATTTTTGGATCAATCATATTGAATGTATTTGGGTAATAAAATCAAGCCACGATCAAATCCATATCAAATATTTGATAATAGAAACCTGTGAAACAAAAAGAAACCTAAATTAATAACCTAAAAATTGTGAATAAAACAAAATCTAGAAAAATAAAAAATGAATTTAAACTAACTATAACTTATAAACAAACATTATTTATAATTTGTTTTCAAATATGATCTAGAAGCTTCAAGTTAATGAAGAAAAATTATTAATTTTAGTTTTTTACAAAATCAAACAAATGATTGATAATTATTTGATTATTATTATTTTGAAATGAGATGCAAAATGAAAAAGAAAAAAAAAATAATTAATTAATTAACATCACCAAATGATTTCATGAAAATGAGAAACCAACCAAGGTATTATTTGATGAAGTATTGAACCCATTATTCAAAATAGTCAAACTTGTTAATGAGAAAAATAATGAACACATAATCATAATTTAAAGAATAAAAATTGACGTTTTTGTTTAAATTGAGATTTGTATGTTCGTTTCTAACTTTTGACATACACTCTTGTAATGAATGTTTCATACTATAGTGAATGTCTTAAGTTTGTTTCAAAGCAAGCCAAGGCATAGAACTATTTGAAAATGTTGATATTCATACTATTCACAATGTTCATAATGCGATCATGTTCATAATATTGATAAAGTGGTACCCACATGGAATTCTAAAATTACCTAAAAAAAAAGAAGATGTCCTTTAATTAAAGTTTAACCATCACCAAGAAAAAGACATGAAAACATAAATCGATAATAAAGACTTCAAATTGAACAAATGTACGGAATCTCAATTAAGGGAGAAATTTTTATATAAGGCATGATGTACATGAACGCATAGGTAAACATGACAAATAACAAGCTAGATCTCGAGTGAGATTGTTATTTGTAGTGCAGTAGTGTTAAACATTTTATGTTTTGATTTTTTTTTAAATATTTTTATGTGATATTGTTGGATTTGTTGATATTAGTAGCTATTTTTGTATAATTAGAGTGTTTTTTGGGGTTTTCAACATTTTAAATTTATTTTTCCATTAAAAAATATAATTTAAACATCAAAAAATTGTAATTTCATACAAAATTAAGTAGTTAGATTTTCTTAAAAAAAATCCAAATTATGATTTCATGTAAATTTAAGTACTTAAATTTTGATTAAAAAAATCAAAACATAAAACTATTACACAACATTTAAACCTAAATAATTGGATTTTCTTGAAAAATATCAAAACATAAAACTATTAGATAAAACCTTTAAAACCTTTGTAGTGTTTACATTTGGAGTTTATATTTTCTGCCATCACCCGCCTTAAGTCTCCCGGACACGGTAAAACCCTTGGTGCCGAAGAGCAAAATCCTCGCGTGCACATTTAAAAGAGAGATTCCCTCCCGATTAGGTCAAGAACGGCTGGGCCCAACTGTACTTTGTTTGGGAAGTCGTATGTTGTTGATAGATAACCTTAAATTATAGGAAAACAGTCATTATATATGTAGCCAATTATTGCTTCTGAAATGATATTAATATTCAAATAATGTGTGAAGTTTTCTTTTATTGAATGATGAAAAGCTACTTTTAATGATTTTAACCCTTGCAACTCTGGAGGAGATGAGATGTCCAAGACTTGATAGTACAAGATATCATAAATTATCTCAAAATTAGAAACATAATAAAGCAAACAGTATGCTGAAAGCCACAAGTGTTGAACTGAAGTTTTAAGTAAAATCCAAATAAGTACCAACTATATACTTTTAAACCCGATTTCAGTAAAAGATTCCAACCACCACCGTATTGATAAATTTGTGCGACAGCCTCTCCGGAGATTCACGGTCTAAAATCAATACAACTGATTATATTTTACTTGTAATGGATTGTGGCGAGGAAAGAACGAAGGTTCTCTAATGAACAAGACCGAGATAGATTTGATTGAGTGGAAATGGACAAACCCTAATAGAGATTTAGATTAAAATTCCAATGCTAATATCCCACCATCTGCTAGGCTGAGCGATATTTACTTTGATTGTTGGAAATACCACCCATAACATTGTTGGGTGATAAAAAATTTGATCAATATAAATATAACCACATGTAACTTTATGCCAGTAATTTTAGTTGAGTGCTTACATATAGCATGTAAATATGGAGTGCATAATCAGAAAGACCTTAACTTATATATTTATGAATTGTCCCTATACATTTATAATGTAATAAGATGAATATGTGAACCTAATTAATCTGTTATAAGGTTATCCACGTTATAGCGAATTATCATGAATCGTGAATGGTACTGTAAATTACCACGTTGTGTCCAGTAATATACTGCAAGTATGGAGATAAATATCCATAATGTATCATTGATAACGGATTTTACATCCAAAATTAGGATCAGAGATTTCACCTCGGAAGATGTACCAAAAAAATAAACCTTGGGCTTTACTTTGAAGGATCTACAACTCGAGTATATTGATATTTACCTTATGCACCTGCCAAATGCTGATATTCCAAGCACGTGGAAGGCACTGGAAAAGCTTGAAGATAGTGGGAGTCCGTGCTATTGGGGTGAGCAATTTTTTTTCTATCAAAAAGTTGAAGGAATTACGCAAATATGCAAGAGTATATCCAGCTGAGAACCATGTTGAATGCCATCCAATGTGGCAACAACATAATCTTCACCTATTCTGCAAGTCCCCGCGTATTCATGTTGAAGTGAATTATTTTAATGCATCCTATACTGAAGAGAGTGGCAGAGAAGTTCGGCAAGACACATGCACATCCTGCACTCTTGTTCGACCTTCCCCCTGATTGTAACTCAAGAGCTGTTGTTGCTTTTCTCTTAGGGTTTTAACTTGGATAATGAGAGGAGTAACCTGAAATCAATCTATGATTTCATACCATATTATCTCAATATAGATAGTTTGAACTCCATTGATATATCTATCATTCAAATCATGCTAGCTAATCTTTTATTGGAACACCTCATAATGTTGGAAGAAGTTACCAAGGTTTGGATCTAACCTCATTTTTCATACTCACTTATCCTCAAAAAATTAAAATAAGTGTATGCCCTGGTCGAATCGTAGGGCGCTTGGAATAATTGCATCAAATAAACCCTAAACGTGAGCCATTTGTCATGAAGGATTTCAATGACAAATTTGATATTCTCTTTCTTGGTTTTGTGCAGAGATCGCACTGAACGGTTGAGACAAAAGTGAGTTGCATTTGCACTTTAATGGAATCCTTGACTTGCATGTAGGCTACCAAGGATTTGACCTCTTAAACAAAACTAGCCCTCGCAAGGGATGCTTTGATCTATCCTCAAGGGTTGACACAAAAGTGAGTTGCATTTTCACTTTAATGGATCCTTGACTTGCATGTACGCTACCAAGGATTTGACCTCTTAAACAAAACTGAGCCTCTTAATCCAAACCCCTTTCTATTAAGGAATCTATTGTTGAAGAATTAAGCTACTTGGAAACTATTATGGAAGGAAAATGTTTTGGACATTGAATGTGTTGGAAACAAAGACTATGTTCAACATTGCAATGTTTGTGAGACAATATGGATTACATACATGCAGATGAGGTGTCTTGGATGAAAAAAATCATTGTAACATGGATATTGCACATTATTGCAAGTTGTCTTCAAAGTATTTTTGAAATTAATATGTAATGTTTCAAGGGGAGGGGCATGTTAAGCCTTAAATAGTGGCACATTACCTCTAAATTGGAGCATATTACATAAGTAATGTTATTTAATTTATTTCTGCTTGGGTCCATTAGTTGTAATTGTACCTCATAGTCTCCTATATATACCAAGGAGACCTTTTCATTTGGAATCATCTTGTATTTGGAAATTTATGTGGTATAAAGAAGCTTCCCCCTAGAAGACGCCTATTATCCAAAATTCTCTCTTTTTCAAGGTGTTGAGTACTTATTCTGAGGTTTTTCTATGATATATTGATATTTGGTTCTGAAAATTTGGTATAGCTCAAGGTCTTAGGGTTTCACTACTACATGTGAGACACCTTAGAATTTTCTCTGTAATATTTTTTATACTTGGAGAATATTTAGTAGACACATCAAGGTGGGTTGGGTCCAAATATTCGTTCCTTAGGCCTTATACTTTTGGAGATATAACATGTGTAAGATAGGGTTATGGAATCATCCTGAATTTAGTCATAGCAAAAATTTTTCTATGAAATTGTTTCTTTAAAGTTTCATACCCTCAAATTCGGAGGATATTCACATAAATTCTCAAGGTAGGTGTGATAAAAATTTCATATTTTGAGTCATCTTAATTTTGTAGATAAGCCTTGTGGAAGATAGGGTATATGATCATATTAACTAGTCTCAAACATGTCTTCTAGTAAAAAAATGATACATTCTTCAATGAGTATCCAAATTAAGTGAGACCAGTTTCATTGGACATTGGACATTGGACATTTTGTGGTATTTTCGGTACAATTTTCAAAATCAAATACTAGATATTGTGATATGGGCACGCTTTACAAGTATGCTCTCCTCGAAGGGAAAAAAATCATCAAGTTGTGGGGAAGTTACCATAACTTCCACTAGTCACATCCATTTTGGATCAGACTCGTGGCATTGCAGAGAAGAAATATCATAGAACTACAAAAAATAAATTTGCAAACCCAAAAGGGCCGAAATTTTGTTGATACAACATAAGAAATATCGTCTAGCAGAACCACCTTGGAATCAAGGTTTAAAAGTTATACGTGGCGAACATGCCACTAAAAAAGGGAAATTCTACACCAAATAAGCCTCGATATAGTCCTACTTGGACTCTTGATGAAGGTGAAGAAATCTGTATAGACATAAATGATTTACAAAAGAAGACAATAACAAAAGATGAACTACAAGAGATGATAGATGGTTTAAAAATGGAGATCATGGAAGGATTGAAAAATTTCCTAATAGAGAGGACACTTGAAAGTGAAAATGTATCCCATGAAATTAATGATGAGGACACAAGAAAGATGAATCAAGAATGGAGAAACTCCAACTTTGGTTTGAAGACCAACCACTTTCCTAAGATCAATAAATAAGTTTGATGGAAAGGACCAAATCACATGGATACATAATATGGAGCAATTATTTGATCTATGTGATGTGCCACATACACAAAATGTATGAATTGCTTCTTTATATTTAGAACCCAATCAATTTGTGTGGTATCGATGGTTTTTTTCTCACAAATCACTCATCACTTGGACAATTTTCATGGAAGAAATGATAGCACACTATGAGGATACAAGGAGACATACCTTCTTTAGCTAATTGATAAATCTCAAGAAAAAGGGTTTAGTTGCATAGCACATTGAGAACTTCCAAAGATTGAATATAAATGCATGACATATTCCAAATGAGAACTTGATTGATGTATTCATAAGAACTTTAATGGATAACATTCAACATGAGGTTCTCCTTTGGGAACCCAAATCATTGGAGAATGTATTCAAGGTGGCAATAAATGTTGAAAGTAAAAATATGGCTATGGATGTTAGAAAAACAGGACCGCGGAGCAATAAAATAAAACAAATGCAGAAACAAAACACAAAAGACACACAATACAAGAGAGACACAGCTTTACGTGGTTCACCCAGTGTGGGCTACGTCCACTAGAGAAATTGCCAGGTCCTTCCTTTATTATTATCCAACAAATGAAGGGATACAACCTACAGCAAAACCCGTTGTAACTTCCTCTTCTTTCTCTCACAGTATCCTCTCTCAGAATACAATATTCACCATCAATGATAGCCGTGATACATTTCCCTCATAAAAGAGGGTTGCCTTCTAGGGAAAAAAACCCTAACATAATCTCTATCGTTAGATCTGCAACCTTATAATGAACGGTCCAGATTTACAATGAAATTACAATATACTTTTATAAGGCAATTTTTTCTTCGGGGGTTTTGCCCCTGAACCCCCGTTGGGGGCCCGCTTGCCCCCATACCCCCCAGTCGGGGGGATGGACCCCTTGGACCCCGCAGAGGGGGTACCCCCCCTCTGCACTCTACCACGTGGAAGAGTGTACATACTTCTGGGGTGTAAATACTTCATGGGGTATAAACACGACTGAAAGCAAGGACCTCTGAATTAGGAAGATAATCAGGCTCCACAACCAACAATCTCCCACTTGGAGACCTGGACTCTGAACCTTCTTGGACCTGGCAAATTTCTCATCTTCATCTTCA
>CBVK0101487561.1:0-17198 GCA_900067695.1 Picea abies
GTGTTTGATTTTTGGGTTGTTCATTATTATTTTTTGATTTATTCTTTGTCTTATTCTTATCTCCGGATTGTTGTGAAGGGGTAGATTGAACTGCATTCACCTCAGAGATATGAGTTTGGGGGGAGGTAGAGGAGGGTGTAGTCGATTTGGAAAAAGATTGATTTTTGATGGAACCGATAACACCATCTACATGAGATGAGGATGATGGCTTAGAAGGATCGATATTAGCTCAAGTAGCATTCAGAAGCAAATCATACAAAGTACCAGATTGGGAATAAGCCAAGTCTAAGTACTAAGCCCGAGCAATGGCTTGTTCCTCTGTGACCGCACCACCCATAGCCACATCACGAGCGATCGGGGGTAATGGTGATTTAGTAAACCATTCTACCAAGAGCATGTCAGGAATGACTGCCTTGATCATCCTTCTTCATTACCTCCACTCATGAATATGGTCAGAGATATGCACAGAGTTAGTTTGACGAAGGGAGGTCAAGAGTTCAATACCCGTCTCGTAGAGAATAGGCAGTTGAAAGTGTGTGAGGAAAGACATGGCAAGAGAATTGAAATCATGAAAAGAAGCACATGGTAATTCAATGTACCACTTTTTTGTTGAACCAGTAAGTGTTCGGTGGAAAAGACACAAATGTATAGAATCATCCATGAGGGAGTTTGACGAACACCACAAATGGAAATTCATCACATGGTTGTTTGGATCTTCGCCAGGGTTTCCGTCAAATTTTGGAATATCAGAAGGAATTTTAGCTAGAATGACTGGCCAAACTGGTGAATGAGAAATAGGATTATTAGTTAACCGAGACAAGTCTGGGAGATCCAGAGCCGCAAGGAAAGGTAGCTGTCGGTTAATTTGCGAACGATACTGGTGCAGCATAGGAACACCAGTAGGACCATAGAATGGTTTAGGTGGATAGAAGTAACCAGTAGGTCCTCCTACATATGGTTGTTGTTGGGCAGGATAAGAAGGATTCGATGGTGCATGAGAAACATTGGCATAACCTGGTGGGTTCTGGACATTGTAGGTTGGGTGATTTATGTGCCCGTGAGGAGGATAAATAATTTTCCCTTGAGAATGGTAAGGAGTAGATCCCAGAGACAAATACACATGAGGCCCATGAGGAGGATAAGACTGTGGTCCCAGAGAACTCCAAGTGGTGCTTTGGATGCTGCCCGGATAAGATTGCTCGTAAGATGTTCCATAAGGGACAAGTTTGGATACTCCTCCTAGTGGGTTACTATACAAGTGCCCCCCAATGTGGGGTTGGGTAAAAGTGCCTCCTGAAGATACTCCCTAGGATTGTGAAGGGTTTCCAACAAACGAGGGTTTCCCCCCTGCCAGCGGTGGATGTATGACTGGGGTTTGACTGGAAAATGGAGGTTTCCCTTCAAGAGGAGCATGAAAGGGGGACTGTCCCCTGGGAGGGGTAGGACCGCTATGGAAAGGTAGTCCTCCAAGAGGAAATGGTTCATTGGATGGTTCTTTCCCTCCAACTGGTTGTGTTTGGCCAACAGGGGTCTGTGTTCTTGGGTGAGAAGATGTCCCAGCAGGATCATGTGGAACATGCAGAGCTGTAGAGTAAAATCTTGTAGAAACGGGCATAGAGATTGAAGTGATTTGGGGATGAGTAGAGGTGATGAGTCCAGCATTAGGATGGACTTGTGCTGGTGTGGCAGTAGAGTGAATAACCTGATCGACTGGGTGATTCATGGTTTGACCGGATGGTCCTGCTTCACTAGGAGGGTCATGAGAATGAAAGGGTTGTCGAATAGATTCGAAATGTTCATAGAGATTGCATCCCGATGAATTCCTCCATACAGAACAAGTAGGTGTGGGATTGGTTTCTACTGTGGTGCTAGGATGAACAGGAGTCCTATACTCATCACCAAATATTGGTTCCGTGGATCCCATATATGTTTCGGTAAAGATCCTCTCCGGTAATCATGGGACTTCTTCGTCTATCACATTCCCAAGGGAATCTAAACGAACCAAAAGTGGTTCAAGAGGATTTATCGACACAGGTGTGGTGGGATTTTCAACCATGACCAAAGCATCTTCTAAGGTATCTAACGAAGGAGCAATAACACTTCCAGTGTCAGATTGATTTTCTACCTCTCTACGGTAGTTGTCTTCTAGAGGGTTAGGAGGTAAGGGCTGATAGCCTTCCAGAGGAAGCCCTTACATCCTACGTGATCGGTGAAGACCTTTATCATCTACGGGCTCAATTGTGGAAAATAATAGAACACACTGAAAATCTAGGGCCAACTAACAAAAAGAAACAACATGTGCTAATAAAATCTAGGAATCAACCAAGCAGACAAAACTTCTCACGATGATAGTACAAGTTGGTGATGAAATCCAATGTCGCGTGATCAAGTCGAGAAGGGGCTGGGATATAGTGGAACAGTTACAATGGTGACCTGATTAACAGACTTTCACCTTGGTGCAAGCTTCCATGCATTAATTGTGGATTTACCCTCCAAGGAGCCCGAGTGATTTTGACCAATGTTTGTTCCAGGTACAGTGAGACTTCCCTTCACCGTCACCTTGTGTAAGTACCTAAAGATTATGGAAACTAAAGACACCAATTCACATTGAGTCCCTGGGCAGGTATAATCGACAGTCCGATCCGAAATGTATGGGTAGGATAACAAGTCCAAAATCAACCCGAAAGGCTCCCACACATAATCATGGGTATACCTTCCAGTGACCCCCAATATACGATCTTACCACTACAAACAGTTGAACCACGGAGGGATAATCTCTATAATTCACCCAAATGCGACCTCGTGCATAACCCCTGTGTGAGAGGGGGATCCCAGAAAAACAATACAACAATTGGATTTTACTATCCCTAGCTCAGGATGCTAATGTTTGTTTTGAAAACTTTGGACAGTTGTACTCACAGTCTAATCCAAAGTGCTAACCCTAGTCTACTGTTGGTGGAAGATCCTAAAAATAAAAATGTTCTAGATAATTTTTAATTAGCGTTTGTTTTATAATTGTTCTTTACTCAAAGGGTGCACGAAAGTGAAACTGATGGAATGATGACTCAATGCCCAAAAAGATGCATAGAATATGATAAGCAATAATCTATTTTCAATGAACGCCTATTTAAGGGAAAGAGAAGGAGTCATTTTCACTTTCAAACACTAATATGAAACGTCTTCAATCAATCGGTTCTCAATCGAATCCAATGCAATGCTAAAGCATTTTCAAAAATCCCTTCTAATATGAAAATCAACTAAAATGTATCTTTTTCATGTGTATGCGAATGATGACTAATTCAATGCAAAAACTTCTCCTATCAACTACCTTTTTAGATCAAGGAGATTCAAACAAGTATGATCAGATTTCGCACACAGAATACACACCCTCTTGCTGTGATTGAAATGAAAATCAAACAAAAAACAAAAATAACAAAGAAAAATCAAACAATTCACACAAAAGAGAGATGTTTAGGAACGATGACCTCAAAAAACCAAGTGAGAAGAGTCACAGACTTCAGATTTCCTTCACTCGAGTTCCCGCTCAGTCGGATAGGAGAGAAAAAAAACAGCGGATCAATTTCAATATCTCAACAGCAAAAACACAAAAATAATGAAGAATGGCATAAAATATGAACAAAAAGGTGTTTACTTCTCAGGAGGAAGAATTTCAAAGGTCAAATAAAGAATCATTGAATCACAAAGCAACTCAGCAAGTGAAGAAACAGGGTTTGGACCTCCAAAAAATGCAATTTTTGAAGAGATTTTGTGAAAAACGGGGTTGATGCTCTGGTGTAAGGGACACCAGGGCGTTATAAAACTCTGTCCAACACCTTCAATGAGTGTTGGCGCTCTTCTAACATGGGCACAGGGGTTCCAGGCTCAAAAAACTCATATAAATGTCCAAAAACCCAAAATTTCAGTCAAATTTTGACAGTCGAGCTGAATGTGATGGGGTAAAGACTCAATCAGCAAGTGCAATTAGATATGAAGGGGTGAACAATGTCAGACAACAACAAAGGGTAATATAAGGTCTATTAGGAAAAATCAAAACCAAAAGTTTCGATTCGCTCCCCAATGGAGTCGCCATTTTCTGTTCAAGGAAAATCTCCCTGCGAACAGGTAGATCTCCTCAAAGAGATAAAATATTAACTCTAAGAAAGGAAGTGCTTATCATGGTCACTGACTTCATTTTAGTTCTAGGTGGACTAGTGTATGAGTAGGAAGGAGAAAATAAGTACCTTTTATTGGTGTTTGTCCCTGCACGCTCCGAGTTGAGCTCCAATATTTCACTCCTCGATGGATCCCATAGACAAACAAAGTATGACCACTTCCTACTCTATCAAGATTAGTCCAAAATAGATATCTCTACTAAAGAGACAAATTCATGTGAGATTGAACATGAATTAGAAATAAACAGGCCAAGCAAATTATATTAATGAGGACAAAACATTACTTACAGCCATAGATGGATTGCAGTAGTTTTGTCAAGTCCTCCTTGTCTAACCCTTGCTCAAATGCTCCACGGTCTGAATGATGATAGCTTCACTGATTAGGCTCCACTTCATTGTGTATCACTTATGAGATCATAAGTTTGATATGATTCTCCATCAAGCTCCCACTTTCACCATGAGAAAGCTTTCTTATATAGCCTTGGAGAGGCTCAACAACTTGAGATATCTTTGGGGTGAGTTGAGGATTTTCCTCCTTTAGTTAGAGATCTACCCTAAGATCATGGCTTGATTGAGGATTTGAATCCAACTACCTTCTAAGAATGAAAATATCCTTCCCCCATTCTTCTCAACAAATCAACTGCTTCCCATAATAGGTAGCGCTCCCTCAAAAGGGCACTCAGAGCGTTATAACGCTCCCTAGTAGTGTATAAGGGAGCGCCAGCACTCCTGAGGGTAGGAGCACTCCTGCAAAAGGGTTGAAGAGTGTTATAATGCTCCCTGATGGCTTATGGGGGGCACCAGCACTCTTGAGATAGTTATAGGGGAGCGCTCCCCTCCAAAAACTCAGTTTTTTGGGTGCTTTCAGATGGCAAAAGATTCATAAGCCTGTTGACTCATTTCTCTTCCTCTAAATCAGATGTTTGAGGTGTTTCAAGTGTCCTTCTCATCTCATTATAGGCATGACATAGGCATCATGGCAGTATGATTTCCTTGACACTTGTGACACTTGTAAGCAAAATGTGACACTTGCGACCTTTGTAATGATGACACTTGCGACACTATCAAAGTGAGTAATTTCAATGTGTAACATTGAGCCCTCTGCATTGCACAAGATCTCAAATTTGTCTTATTAGATGAAATTAAATAAAATATGGATGATGATAGGAATGATATGGTTTAATTATTTGGTACTTACAATTTGTTCTTTTAGTTTCATGTCACCTTGGCCAAGTTTGTGTTGCCCATGTTTTCCTAGTCTTTCTTTGGTTTCTTTTGACATGTTTTGGAGCCCATAAAAAGTTTCCAATGGGTTTTATATGGAAATTTCTATATAGAACTAAAGAAAATTCAAAATATGATATACCTTCCTGGACCAAGTGGCATCTTTCCTTGTTTTCTCATTGTCTTCTCCTTTGCATCCTCCAATAAATTCTTCCATTAACTCTCGTGAATCATTGAAGGATGCTCATACCTAGGGTTTATTTGCAAATGAACCTTATATTGGTCCCTAAAATATTTCAAATATGTACCATCCAATGAGGTGACTCAAATTTTATTGAAGGATTCACCAAACACACTGACCAAGTGGTTAGTAAGATCCTTCTTGAAACTGTGATTCTGAGCATTCCACCATGTGTGTATGGTGGGATCAAAGAGATATAAGGCCTTGTCATTCATATGATTAAAAACAAATTGTTTCATGTGGAACAATATGATCATTAATTTAAAATAATCACAGAGATGTATGTTTCAACTAGATAATAGGAAATAATTAATACATTCATAAATATCTGGGATTTTTTGTATCTTGATTAGAACATTGTCGTCGTCCACATAAAATGTAACTGACATTGTTCCCTTACTGGTAACATGTGACAATACAAGAAATTAATTTGTAGAATCACCAATTGGCTCATCTCCACCATCATGTTCTTGGTCTGTCGTGCACTAGGAGGGTGTGTCATGAGCCCTAGAAGGTTCATCCATTTCATTCATGGGGGTTTTAGCAACTAGAAGAGAACCAAAGAGCCTCATGAGTATATTTTTCATGGTAGGACGTTGTGGTATTTGAGCATTATTGTTGACTAGTGTCTGAAACACCATCCTTTTTACACCTTCAATTTTCCATTTTGTGCCATTTTTCCCCATCCCTCTAGGGTAATTTTGAGTATAACTATATAAACTTCCTTAGGTACATTTCCTCACAACTTATGTCATTTCAAGTTGTAAATGTGTTGAACCTACATAGAATAGATCTAGCTAAATAGTAATACACACATTTGCAGAGAGAATTGGAGAAAGAAGAAGAAGGAGAGAAAGAATGGAAGAATTCTCATTAACCGTATTCCACACTCAAAGAGTGAATAATTTACAATAGATATAGGATAGATGAATAAATAATGAACCATATTGGTGGTCTAGAGTGATATGGACACACACCAATAGTTACAGTAGTGAATTTCCACCTAGTTTAGTCTCTCAAGCAGTTACATGAGTGACCTGCCACCTAGTTGAGTTAACTAGTCAACTAGTCTTCAATTAACTGACTGGACATAGAGTAGTCAGGAGTTAACTTAGGGAATCAAGTGTAATGCACCAGTATGGTGATGATCCCAATGAAAGTGTGCATTAGCATGGTGATGATCTCAATGTTTCTTGGTGACAAAACCAATGCAACATCTAAACTCAACTCAACTAGTCAAATTGAAGTGTCAACTGGAAGAGAATATTCTCCAGGTGAAATATTCTCTCCTAAAATATAGGAGAATGGATAATGACTAATTATGACTAATAAACAAGAAAAAACCTTAGGAAAAATAAATCCTAGGTGTGTGTGAAGTAACTCCAACACCCCCCCTGAATATCACTATGGTGAAAATAAAGAATGGGTCCCAGTAACAAGACCATGTTAGGTACCAAAATACAAAATATACAATGAAATAAACAAGGAAAGAGGGAAAAACTCATGGGAAAATCCCCCCCTCAAGGTACAATATATGTAAAAAAAATGAGAAGGAACAAAAACAGTTGCTAAGAAACCTTTTCCTTCACTCCAAGAAGACCTCGCAACTGTGCAAGTTTGTGCTCGTTGAATATTTTGTTGAATATGTAGATGTCTACATGGATCTGATGAAGTAGATGCATCTTTTATATTTCCACACATATCCATTTTATCTTCTTGTAGTGAATAATATCCAAATAAAGTTTGGATGAAATTTTGAAAACCGTACCGTCGTTTCCGGAAAAACGCTGAAATTTTGTTGATTTTAAAAAATCATAACTTCACCTCCCAGACTCCATTTCGGACGATTTAAAATTGGATATTTTCCTGAGAGTAATTAAAATATACAAATTTTTTCTGCAAATTGTTCTCATAAAATATCACAATGGAGTCTGATGTGCACGCCTCCCTTTTTGTCTCCTGAGATGCATGCATGGTGCATGCAAAAGTGTCTGCATGTGACTCCTGAGATGCATGCCATATATCTTCCACATGAAATTCAGAAAAAAAATATGAAACAGAATAGACATCATCTTCAATTAATGGAATACAAATTTCTACAAATACTGTTGTAAAAGACTCTTCAAAATAAGAGGTTTGATCTTCTGATGGATTATCTTCTTATTCTATCTTTCGAATCCCCTGCATGCAATATTGACAATATTATTTATTCTCAAATACAACCTCCAATATGATCCATAATTCATTTGAAGTGAAGTGTTGTGTGACATCACATACTTGGTGGATAATTTCTGGAGAAATAGACAAGCAGATAAATCCTATGGCCATATCTTGTCTATTGAGAAAGTCATTTTTCTCATCAGCAGAATCAAGCTCCACTTCCATTGCCATAGCTATTTGGTACAATCCTCTGCATCTAATTTGAAGCATAATTTTTGGCTTCCATTCCAAATAGTTATGAGGTGTGAGAAGTATTGTTGGTGAGTAAAACATAGATTTCATCTTTATGTGTTCTTCGATCTTCAGTACCTGCAAAAATAATAATGATGTAGCTTTTTCTTAGCATTCCGTCAGCTCTAATACCATGTAGATGTGTTGAACCTGCACAGAATAGATCTATCTAAAAAATAATACAAACATTTGTAGAGATAATTGGAGAAAGAAGAAGGAGAGAAAGAATGGAAGAATTCTCATTAACCGTATTCCACACTCAAAGAGTGAATAATTTACAATAGATATAGGATACATGAATATATAATGAGCCATAATGGTGGTCTAGAGTGATTTGGACACACACCAGTAGTTATGGGAGTGAACTTCCACCTAGTCTAGTCTCTCAGGCAGTTACATGAGTGAACTGCCACCTAACTGAGTTAACTAGTCAACTAGTCTTCAGTTAACTAACTGGACATAGAGTAGTGAGGAGTTAACTTAGGGAATAAATTGTAAAGTGACAATATGGTGATGATCCCTAGGAAAGTGCGCATTAGCATGGTGATGATCTCAATGTTTATTGGTGACAAAACCAATGCAACATCCAATCTCAACTCAACTAGTCAAACTGAAGTGTCAACTAGAAGAGAATATTCTCCAGGTGGAATACTCTCTCCTAAAATATAGGAGACTGGATAATGACTAATTAGGACTAATAAACAAGAAACAAAATTAGGAAAAATAAATCCTAGGTGTATGTGAAGTAACTCCAACACAAGTGGTTTTCCTAGTGTATTTAAGGGAAAGGTGAACTTTTATGCTCACTAATGAAAGACTGCTAATATATTGTTCCATGAAAAATGCCATAGGTACTGCAAAAGGGTTATTGCAGTACTAGAACATTGTTGTAACACTCTTTAGGTCTCTGTTTTGGAATCACAAGCGTTATCAAGTTGTTGTTGCAACACATTTTCTAGTTTCTACGACACATTTCCATTTTCTACAAAACCTTCCAGATAGTTGTTGCAACAACAACTACTGTCACTTCTACAACAGCCACTATCACCATTGTTGGAACACTAATGCCATGAGAAATTACACCATTGAATCCCATCCTAGTCCCTCTAGTTGTGATAGCTTTGATGAGGTGGTTACCACATCTTCAATGGTAAGTGGATCATCTTGGAATGTATGAATGGAAAATTAAGATGTTATTTTGAGATAGTTGGTAGCATATAAGTTTGTGGGAAAAGGAAAAATATATAGTTGGACATCGTTGATCCAAGAAAATTGAGGTGACCACTTCAACAAAATATTACTAGTTGATGAAAACATCGTGTCATGAGAATAACCACCTCGCATATCCTGGTCTAATTGTTGACACAAAATAAAGAACATATTGAGGATTGTAGATCGTTATGGATTTCCTCAATTCTTTCTTATTAAGAAAAGAGTGATGTGAATTTTATAAGAACCCTACTCAATTCGAGTACATGGGGAATTATAATTTATCATTATAGCCTAAACTCTATTTTTTTATAATAAAACCATCGATTTGGTTCTTCTAAATTTCTTCTTTGTTAATGAGTATCTGAAGTTCAGTGTGTGATTGATGGATTCCACTAGTGCCTCGTATAAGGAGGTAGGGCCCCCTCCTTAGTTAGGTATTTTTGTATTGTGGCATAGGTTTGATTCATGAAGAGATTCATTTCCAAATTTTTAACTGTTTGGTTATTGTTTCTTTTTTGTTGTAACATTAAGAAAACTACTTTGTTTGAGTTACTTTTAATTATGTTTATCTTCTTCATTTCATGGTCTAATATTGTGTAATCCCAACACCCAATAAAATACTGGGATAACTTTATGTATATTTTTATCAATATTATTTTCAGGATTGAAAGGAGGAAAGTGTTCATTGGAACAATCACCATTTAGAATTAGTATCAATTGATTGTGTGTTTTTTGCAATTAGATTAGATTCATGTCATTTCAATTACATTCAGATTGGGGTTACAATACTGATTGCTTCTATGTCAACTGAAGTATATTAGTTTTCATTTCAATTATGTTCAATCGAGGCTACAACAACAAGTTCTTCCAGGATGGTTCAATTAGATTAGATTTCTTTTACTTCTGGTAGTTTTCCACTCAACTGGGGGTTACAACACTAAGTGCTTCTAGGATCAGTTGAGATAATTTAGATTGTTAAATGTTTTTTCTGGTTTGTTGTCCTTAGATTTGGTGACTTTGTTAAAGATATCTTGAAACATTTGTTAAAGAAAGAATCCATCACCTTCAAATTTCCAATCATAAATACATATGGGGTGACTCAAATGAAGAATACTCTACATTATGCTTTGCCAAAATTTCAAAGTTTCTTTATCAAGGACCCAGACACATTTTTGTTCGAATTTGAGGTCCTCTGCAAAAGTTATGTTTACATTTCCAATTCTCACAAGTTAAATCTATTTTTTTCCACCCTCAAGAATGTTTACCTCTAATGGTTCATGGGACATTGTCAGGAATTGCATCACTACATGGGCACAGATGAGAAAGGTGTTCCTCGAAAAATACTAGGACTACTATAAGGATAAGGATCGCTAAAAATTAGTGTTCAAAATTACTTAGAAGGAGGATCAAAGCATGGAATACTTCATGGAGTGCTTCAACTAAAACTTATAATGGTCAAGAAAAATCCATTTATGCCCAGAGACCAAACAAATATTATTGCTAAGAGGGTTCATATATGATTGTATTGATATCTTCAACCTGATGGGCTTTGGTGATATATACCAGCATCCTTACTAAGTTATCTGTGAGTTGTGTAAAAGGTACTTTAGAGGGACTTCAAGACTAGGAAAAGGGCCAAGGGACACGAAAAGGATCAATAAGGCATCCAATGAGGGATTAAGTTGAGCCAATATTGGGAATATGTTGGAGAATTTAAAAATGGATATACTCAGTTCCTTAAGATCCTAGCTAGATACTCTACAATTTAAAAATAAATGGGAGGAGACAAAAGTATCCTTGGCAACTTTTTACCCAAAGTGCAGAAAAGGCAATCCATTGAAGCAATTTCCACTTGATTAAATTGAAATATGTGGGATCTGCAAAGAAGAAGACTCCACTAGCAAGTTCCCATCCTTAATTGGTTTAAAAGAAGTATATCACGAACCAAGTGGGTAGACCTATCAATTATTTCGTATCACACTAAAACAACTGTGGTAGCTATGACCTCAAGGTATGTCTCTAGACCAAAATCACTATTTAAATTCTTATTGAACTAACACCTCCATGAAATATTCTTCCCAATAGTGGTACCCATATAATCCTTCCAACTCATGATGGATGTCTCTGTCATTACAAAACAATCCTTGGGAACATGGGTGGAGAAGCCCACCTTTTGTGGGGCCTCACCAGTCACTGCCACAATAGCCTACAACTCCCCAACCTTCACCACAACTCCAAAAATATAACCAACCTCCTCCTCGACCTCAATTCCTTGCACATATTATCCCTAACCACAATAACAAACAAACAGAACAAGCATATGTTGTTGGATTTCCATTTTACCCCGCTTACTCTATCTCTTACCTAGACTGTCAAGATATACACTTAAGATATAGGAAAACCATAAATCAGTGAGGCTCACCAGTAACTATAGAAGACTACGAAGAAGAATCTCCACCTAAAAATCATTGAACCAAACAACCCCTGCTTTGAACTTAGATCAAAATGAGAAAGAGGTACAAAATCCACCTTTTCTAGAAATACTGAATATCAACAAACCTCCTACTCAATAGGAATTCAACTTCTTGGGGGAAATAAAAAATGTTTGTGTCCATACAACTCTCTTCCAATTTATCAAATACATATCAATATACTCAAAATCCATTAGGAAGTTATGTCTAAGGAATATGTGTATAAAAAGGGAAGATCACCCAGACAATGCATGTGATAAGAAAATTGGCAGACTTAATGTTCAAGAGTTTTCACAACCAAATATTTAGACCCTATCAATCCCATAGTCGATTTTCAAATAAATGAGACCACCATCCCTAATACCTTATTTGACCTAGGGGCCACCATCAACATCATGACTCGAAAAAGCATGAGAACCTTAGGGTTGAAAATCATTAGATAAACCTAAAGAGTATTATAGCTGGAAAACTTATCCATTGTAAAACAAGAGGGAATCTAAGAAGATGTAGTAATCTCAGTTGACTCCTAGCAGTAGTACCCCCACTGATTTTATGGTGGCAGCCTTGTAATCCTAGGATGGAAATGCATGGAAGCTTTTGATGAATATATAGGTTGTATATCTGGGAGCATGACAATTTCTCATGGAAGATCAACAAACAAACTCTCTTTGTAGCCCCCATCTAAGCCAAGTATTGACCCAAAAGAAACTATTTGGGTGCATGATGAGGATGGTGAGGTTGAGGATGAGGAGGTTTCCCAATAAGTACTTTCATTAGACAATTAACTTGTTGTTAGAGAAAATATGGAAGATGAAGAGATCAATTATTTCATAACTTCTACCTCATCATGTTCCTGGCACATCCTTAATTAGATCCTGATAATACATGCTCAAGAATTCATTTATGTGGTTGATGCACCACCAATACCACAAGAGACACCCACTACTAAAATCCTTAATTGTCTTACCAAACTTGTATAGATTAGCCCAAGAAAGTTTACAAACATTATTTGGTGGATTTCTAAGCCACAAAAGAAACAACTAGTTGAGGTCCTAAGAAAGTGCAGTAATG
This sequence comes from Picea abies, assembly GCA_900067695.1. Taxonomy (NCBI): domain Eukaryota; kingdom Viridiplantae; phylum Streptophyta; class Pinopsida; order Pinales; family Pinaceae; genus Picea; species Picea abies. The sequence goes on from CBVK0101487561.1 coordinate 12,843, forward strand.
ATTTCTCCTAGAAATATACAAATGTGAATGGAATCCACCCAAAATTTTGTTCACACTATATATATGTTGGTCCTAAAGTATGCACCTAACTGCTAAAGGGTAGAGCTAGGCCACCTCAAGTTTGGAATGGTTTGTTTTTTTATTATTTTATTTTTTTGGTCAGTTGGAGGGTTGGTTTACCAAGACAATAACATGCTTAGGTTGGAAAAATGATATGGAGGAGGGTCCTCTTTGGATGGTGGCACACAAATGACAGAAAAGTGATATAATATAGGGAAGAACAAAGGGAAACAACAAACAACTCAATGAATTATCCGTTGTAAGAAGTTTAAGTATTAAAATAGTATTTCAAGGCATTAAACTAGTATCCAAACACAATTATTCCCACCGGTTGCAATAAAAATAAATCATCACCAAAGAATTAGTTGTTTTATAGGTTGCATATTAGTAAAGATGAGTTATACAATAGCTGGAAGGAAAATGAAATGTACTTTGCACACATCAAAAATTGCATTCAAGATAGAGAAAAACATATATAGATTTGAACATAAAACACATTATCATCAAGAGAATATTAACCAAGTAGAGAGATTTAATCCATTCATAGAACAGGTTCAACCAGTTTGATGTATTGATTTCCTTCCCAAAAACTAAACCCTCAAAACATACAAAAACTGCATGTTTATCAAAGTTGTAGAGGCTCTCGCCCAACTAGAACTGAGACTTAACTCTACACTATCATTTGGAGAACAAATTATTGACTTAACTAAATACTTATGGAGTATAGTAATGTATAATTCAAACATGAATTAACAAAAATAAGTGGTTCATATAAAACACAAATGACCACTTATTATGCCTTAATCTAAAAAGTCTTGCACTTAAATAACTAAAACTGCTACTAGTCATAAAATTAAAATGATGCATATGCTAAATTGAACTGACATTTGAAAAAAACTTGACTAGGAATGACATAACTAAGTTTTGTTTCTAGCACTGGTATCCATGCGTGTCATTGGAGGCCAAATGGGAGATAATTGGATGTGTTGGAAAATTCTTTAGGTACTCCTTCAAATTATCTCCTTTAGAAAGCAACAAATCTTCTGGTGTTTCTTTTGGAGTCTTTGATACTTCTTCTGTAGTCTGGAGTACATTTTTTCCAATTCCTAGTTGTGGTTCTGCAAGATATGGACTTGAATTTTTGGTTCCTGCACTTGTTGGCTGTCATCGACCCTCTCTATTTTGACCTCAACATGTTTCTTCTTTTTGTCTTACTCTGTGATAGACTTGTTGTGTTCAGCCAATGTTCTACTTCTTGTTCTCATCTTGTATTTGTGTACAACCTCAGTTTCCTTCCCTTTTTTTACTTTAATGGACCCTTGTACTTCCAAGGTGTCATTTTTAATATTTGGTTTAATGTCTTGTAAACTGCGATAAGGATCCCCTACATGTGGTGAGGTTCCAATAGAATCTTTCTCAGGATACTCCTTTTTCACTGCCACAAATGGTGTTTATGCAATCTCATCCTCATTAAACTTTGATTTCTCTTTTCTTCACTGTCATTCCCTTCAAAACATTGACTTCCATTTATTCCACACTGGTAAATTCGAGACTGTCATCATCCTCTATCACAATTGGCTAGGGGTCTTTTAATGATGTCTTAAAAAGAGCCTTAGAGTTCAACCTCAATTGATTTGTAATTCTACTTTTTTTTTGGAGTTCAGCCTCTTCCTATCTTGTCTAGTTGCAGGGGATGTTTTAGGTAAGGCTTATGTAGGAACAACCTTTCCCTTAACCACTTCCTTTCTACACGAACCACGTCCAATTTCCCCCCTCATTTGAGTCATGTTTTTATTAGGTTGCTACTCGATGGAGGTTTTATGATCCTCCTCTAAATGGATGGATGACATAGACCTATGTGGTTTTTCCAGTGTAGGTGGGTGCATTCTGGCAGCTTTTCCACTTTGTTTTCCTTCCCCTTTTTCATAGAAGACCCCAATTGCATGCGAGGGTACTTCTCCTTCATGGAGGTCTCTGGGTTGTTTTATTTTAAGGGTGTGCTCTTTGTTTTAGGGCCTTTCCCCTTATTTTATGCAAGTTGGACAGGATTCATCGATCTCTCAGGATCTGGAGAAACCTTGACCTCTATGTTATCTTCACTTGCATCACCTTTGTTCTATGAATCAGGCACATGTTCCTTCTCTTTAAATCCCATAGATTTCAAGAAATAACCCCAAGGCATTTCAAGTTCCTCTAGAGTGAAATTCACCAGCAATTTAATCAAGCCCTGATGGTACAAGCTCATGTGAGAAGATTCAGGTTGACCTTGAAGCCTCCTGGCCATTTTTGTTAGGCTATTAAGTATGTAATATGGTAAATTAAGATCTTTATCTCCACTTAGATTGATAAGGAAATGAAGGTGATATCAATGTACAATGATGAATCGACCCTCACATGTTATATACATCTACATTGTTGTTAGGGATCCTTTCCACTCTTCCATTACCCATGACAGAGGGAGTCCTTGGATCCATTCGAGGTCTTGGTGCTCGGAAACTAGGAATTTGTTGTAGAGGTTGGGAGGCATATTTCCTTTCTTAAATCATATTTCTCCACAAAGAGGGAGAGTGCAAGCTGCTCCAATGAAGTGTTCTGTAATATGGATCTAGGTATCCCCAAGCATGGTTGGGAAGCCATCAAATATCAGTGTGAAAAACATATCCAGGCATGTGTGGTGTCCTTCAAATGCATAGAGGAAAACTCCAGGCATTGTGGCTCGGTCCTATTCAAATTCCATCATTCTCGAGGAGAAACCAAGGTGGAAAGAGTAGTTATAATGTTGATGATGCAGTGAATTCGAATTTCTTCATATTGAAGCCGACACCTGTGTGTTGTTAACCATTCTTTCAAGTTGTAGTGGCCATGATGAACCAGTACAATTCTCACAATCATGACTAATATTCTGTAATGATGGAACTACGTGTAATATGGTGTGGAGGAGCTTGTTTATGATCACACACATATGCAAGCATCATTAAAATGGTTCAAATATTAAAAATAAAAAATTAAATTAAAAAATAATTTCAAAATTAGAGTGCCAATCCTCATTTGCAAGAATAGATTGGTTCTTGCAATCATATTTGTTCTGCATATAAAACATTGTCATACCTGCTATGAGCTCAACCAATGGAAAATTTGATGAAAATTACTTCAAACCCAAACCATGACATGTAATTACCCTTCAAGAAAACAAAACGATGGTGCAAAAATAAATCAAGAGAGGTAATGATAAAAAACACTAAGTCATTTAGTAATGGGGAGCCAACTTAACCAAACAGAAAAGGAATGATTATTGATGGAGGTATAGGGAAATGAGAGAGGAGGGGTAGGGGTGCATACTTAGGTCTCAAAATTGGATCCAACTGGGGACAACACCCCTTTCTGGGGTGTTGAGGACAACATATCAGATGCCTTGGAATTAAATAACTTGTTCCCACTCCCCTTAACTTACCACTGCTTCTTGTCTGCCATGCATGTATATCTTCTACTGTCTCTTAGCCATGCATCTTCTGGAATAGAAACTAAAGATACACCGTAGTTCCTTTGTTGGGATATGGAGTATTTATTCACACACAAACTAACTAATCAAATGAAAATGAAAAAGAAAATTATCTATGGTACAAGAGGGACCTTCCCTCAATCTTTCAAGAAAAATAGTGTGTCAGGAAGTGCCCATTTACTGGGCCTCCAAAGATCTCAATATCATCTAGATTGTGTAAAACAAATGTATTATTGTTGAGAACCTAAACCACCTTAAAAGGACCAAACCAAAGGTCATCGAACTTACCATGCTTAGGCTTCTCATCCCTTCACTATCTGGATGGACCAGAATCTCTTTGGCATTATTGCTAGGAACATAGGTTGTTATCATAAACTGTAACACATACACCCTGAAGGCCTTCAAAGATTTGATCAACACAAGGATTTCTTTTCTAATATATCATACTTCAGATCAACATCTTGGAGGGATTTTTTGAAAAATTCTATGCGATGTTCATGCTCATATTGATTCTTTTGCAGCAGTACAACAACAATGGTTTCCTCGGAAGTGAAAGAGAAGATGACAAACTCTTTGGAATAGTCAGGTCTAATAAATACAAATGATGCAACTAAATATTTATTGATCCTTTGAAATGATGATTTTTCCTCGAGTGACCACTTAATAACAACATATTTCTTCAACATGTTAGTGATAGGCCTTATGATTTCAAAAATATTTGGGCACAAAGCACATTAAAACAATTATTTTGCCTGTGAGATCGGAAGAGCGGTTCAGCAGGAATGCCGAGACCGATC
>CBVK0101487564.1:0-11278 GCA_900067695.1 Picea abies
AACTAAGTTATCATTAACCTACAGTTCGAGCCATGGTGGGAGTGCTAGTAGGCTGTGGGAGAGTTGTTGTTGCACCTCTCCCTCAATGTCTCTGGTTTTCGTGTGTGACCCCTCTACTCCAATTGTGAGTCTGATTAGAAAGCTATCGTCAGCCTGCATTCATAAACAACATGTCATCGATCCATAAAAAACATAATATTATATCATTCATTGTCACATATGCAATAACATAAATACACAAACCATAAACAGTCCACTCCCTAACTCGATCCGGAGTCCAAGGAGGTCCATCGATGTCGTTTGCATCCTCAACCTATTAGGAGTCCTGCACACTCAAGAGAAACCAATCAATATCAAATGTCTATACATAATAACATAACATAACATCATAAATCACAATCTCATCATCAGAATCCATAAGCGAAGCAATCACTCATATAATGAACCAGATCACTTGCACGCAAGTGTCCTTAAAGAATAAGTCACATCAGAAGTGTGCATAAGAGAGGGATGTTATAGGGAGTCTCTAAGAGATTTACAGAAAACCTTATGAATGAAGAGAAATTCTTAGTTAGATATCTAAATATGGTCCCAAATATGATAGAAAATGGAAATACATATTCCTTATGAATTTAAGTCAAGATCTAGTAGAAGACGTAATTCATGGTTAGAATCTACATTATCAACCTCCTATATGAGTGGAAAAATAACCTGTAACAATAAAAGACTCATTCTAGGTCACATAATGAAAAATACTAGAATATTTTTTTCTCTAAATATCCTTCCTAGTAGATATTATCTATCTCTGGTGTGACGTCTTGATTTCCATAGATTCAAACAACAAGCCCATCCTTTTATCAATACCTTGCACGGAATCTTTTAGACCCATCCCCTTCAAATTTATCCCTCTTTGGCTTCAACACCAAGAGGTTCAAAAAATTATTGGTAGGGGATGGGGATGAGAATCGACGAGTCTCCAATGTTCATATGGGATCAAATACTTAAATTAGTAAATAAAATTTTGAGGGAGTGGAGAAATACTTGATTTAAATATCTACCTTGGGATAGATAAGAAGATAAAGAAAAACTATAAAATTTCAAATGTGAGATGGAGGAACAAGAAATCACCAAACACCTCCAAGTGATCAAGGATTCCCTTTCCAGGTATCTTTCTCAAAAAAAGAAAGAGAGGAGGATGAACATTTACATATAAAATATTGTAATTTATGGCTCAAGTCCAAGGACAAAAATACATGATACTTGCACAAGAAATCCAATTCTTTTTGAATTAGAAATAATGCCTTTGAGATGGAGCTCAAAATAAGAGATATGGTAACTCAATTCAATAAAATTATTGAATCATCCCACAATAACTTCAAAGTGATATACTCGGAGATAAATATGGCATATTCTATAGAAACTAAGATGTTTCTTTGAGTCATCCCTCATATCATATTAGAGGAAGATAATAATAAATTTCTTCTCCCAATCATAGAAGCTAAAATATATATGACACTACAGAAATGAAATCCAATAAAGCCTCTAGGATAGATGGCTTCTCTTCCCACTTCTATAAATACCTATGGAACACCATCAAAGGATATTTATAGAGAATATTAGAAGACAGTTGAAAGAATCTATGATTCAAAGGATGGATTCAAGTCCTTCATTTTCACCCTCCTTTAAAAAGAGAAGAATCTCATCTCTTTCAATTTGTTCAAACCAATATATATTCTTTTGTAAGTAAAAATATATGGTGTTAATTAGGGAAAAAATTTTAAAAATCATGGACATGAGAGGTTATGTTGTTTCGGTCCCATAGACACCATGACAGTCTCTTGGGCACAAAACCACAAAAAACAAAAAATAAACCTGCCCATGAGGGGAAACCATGCCCTTTCATGTAGAAATTGTCTTAAAATAATGAAAACATAAATCCTAGCAGGTTTTTGTCCATCATTACAATTCATTATAGCCTCAGTAGCTATATAGAAAAATAAAAACCTAAAACCAGAGAACCAAAGATCACTTTTCATGTAGAACCTGAGAAAAGGTGGGACCCACATTGTCTCTTTTAGAAGCAACTTCAAATGTTTCAGGACCCAGTTGATTCCCTGCTAGAGGAATGAAGGTGCCTCCATGGAGAAGAGAAAGCTAAGTTACCAGCTCGAGTAGATAGGTGTTCTAAATTTCCATGGATCCCATTCTTCTTTTCAGCTGGTAGAAGTCCTCCACCTTAGGTAACATATCTAATACCACCATGGTTTTGGTGTGCCAGTATAATTCTAGGGTGAAGAAGAACTTTGAGTTCTTTTATTTGGTGAAACCAAGATCAGGAATTAAACACCCCACCTGGAACTATTCTTCATCATCCTCTTTAAACTCCCTGATCTGACAGACCTCGATTTCCAATTCTGGAATTTTCGATTTGTCCTCCTTAGGATGAAAGTCTTCATAGAAATATACAATAGTTATGGATTCTTTCGCAACATGGGATGGATTTACAGAGGGATAACAGGGATTTCGACTTCTAGGATCCATGACCATATAGAAAAAAGAGGGGAATAATCCTATCGGACTGCCAATAAAATTAAGGGAATGAAAAATATACCAGAGTTGTGATAAACCTAGTGTGCAACCATCACCATTTATCATTTCCATTTCAGGAATGTTTCCCAGTTTCCTATCAACATATACATCCTTGTTAATTTGAATCATAACTGGTTGGATAATTATAACTCATGGGAACATCCTCCTCTATGTGCCAAGGATCAAGCTCATCGATCGAATGAACCTCATCGCTTCCATTATTGATGTCGATTTTGGGTCAAAGTACAAGGATCACATAAGAAGCTTTATGAGAATGAGGAGGGTTAGGAGGGTTAGTCGATCATCCTTATTCACACTCCTTGAAATCAATTATTGCATACCTTATCAACCTTAGAAGTATTCCACCCAACATGTCCATATCATCCTGTCATATCTGTGAAGGGACATTTGTTCTATGTTGCATGATAGTTGCAGCCACCTAGTGTCTAGTGAAAGGAATCGTCTTTGTTGGGCTCACCACATTTTCTTGGGAGATAGAAAGCACCGCATACAAATATGTTCGATGTAATATCATTATGAAATGTATCATACAATATCCTAACAACCTAAATAAAACTCCTCCTTCCTTCAATAATCCCCTCAAAGTAGGGAGGATTTGCAAAAGAGAGATAGATTAGTGGAAATATAGGATTGATTTAGGAAGGCATCCACTCTATCAACCAAGTGAATGAAAAAAGAATGGTCATCAATATTTATATGAACAATTCCTTTTATATATTAAGGCACAATGTCCTCTACTTAGTGCTAGAAAAAAATGACTTATCCCTTGCCTTTATCAACTCAATTTAGTTTTGTGACATCACCCCTTGGATCACCCCATTGGTAAATGGATGACTGACTTATTTCTTCCCATGATTACAGGGATTTATGAAATGCTTCCCAATATCACCATCCTTATATATCATTATTAGTGAGGCATTAGGAAGGGAACTAGAACAAGAAAGGAGAAACAAGCCACTATAACGAATCTACATCACTAGGGGCATCGAAGAAGTTAATAACACATGATTTTCAAATCACACCTTTTTGGTTAATGGGGATTCATTCAATATACCAAAATATTCAATTTAATCTTATATCAATATCTATATGCATCTAATATCTATATGCATCCAATGGTATTGTAAATAAGGATAAATGTAAAGTATATGACTAGAAAATAATTCTAGGATTTATTGGTCATATTGCTAGAATCCTAAAACTTTCCCTATAATGAATTGTAGATCCATTAAATGCCTCTACATACCCATTTCCATTTCCCCCCTTAGAGAAAAAATAGAATCCTATAATTACAAAAATAAAAAATAATATGTTATCTTAGGGAGCATAGTGGATCAACCCTCTTGGATGTCTAGTCTTAATTAAATATTTTTATCTTCACCTTTTATGTATATGTTATTTTCTTTTCTTGAACCTACAATAGTGATCCAAATGCTAGGTTCGCTGCTAAAATATATTAGAATAGTTGGTTCATCACATTGTTGGATCTATAGAGAAATTTAGTTGATAGTCAAAGGTCAATTATGAGAGTCAACTAAAAGGTTGACTGGATATCCAGTTGGTCAGTCAGGTTAACCAAGGTATTTGATTGGTGCATAGGTCAAGGCTAAGAACATGGAGATGTGGGCATGCCTAAGGTGGTAAAATTTTACTATGTATTCCTCATTCTAAATTATTTATATTATGGGCCATATATAGATGATTTTATGGATTGGTCTATCAAATTAATCAAGTGTAGTGACACATAAAAGTGTTTGGATATTGTATGGTATCAATTGTATGTTGAGTATGCTCACTTGTGCTTCAGTTTTGCAACATTATCTTTAGATGCCACCTCTTCATGGAATTTGTATCGCTTCACTTCTGCAATTCCATTGTTCTCTAGAATTGTATTAGAGTTTTGGGTTTCAAACCAAGAATATTGTCCACAAGTCCTTAGGGGGTTATTTCTTGAGTGATTATGATTTCTAAGAAAGGGCCTATAGTTATGAATAGCTACAATTATGGTGTGTGGTCATAAGACATGATAGCTCCATTAAAGAGTAAATAAATTTGGAATCCTATGAAGACTACAGTTCCAAACACTAATGATGATTAACATAAATTAATCATCATGGGAGGAAGGATGAGGCTATAAGATTTATAATGACCTATATCTCCAGGTAAATTCACTTCATATAAGCAGGATCCACTATCCAAATAAAGTTTTGAATAAGTTAAAGACTATATTTGAAAAGGATAATGAGAGTGAGGTTATGCAAATTGACAAATAGTTTATCACTCTTAATCCTCTCTCTTTTTACAAGATTGATGAATATTTAATTTATGTGAAGTAGCTACAATTGAAATTGGGTGAATATGGAAATAAGTTTAAAAATAAAGATGGTTAACTTATATAAACAATCTCTATGAATCTAAGGGCACTCTATGATGTATTATTTTTTCATTCCATGCTAGATGGGCTTCCATAAGGGAAGATGGTAAAGACTATTCATTTTATTCTTCCTATGGTTTTCTAATTAGGGCATAGGAAAAATTTCTCAATGAAGGAAATATAGAGGTTAAGTGACAAGACCATATGCTTAAGGGAAATGGTTGATAGATATATAGATAAATAGGTCAAGAATGAAATCAATAGAAATAACGAGATCATGTGAACACAATTGATAAGAAGAAGCATTATGATCAAGCATAGACTAAGGATGGTAAGAAGAAGAAGGCCCTTTTATATTGTGGGATGACAAGACATGTGGAGAAGGCTTGCTAGAATAATACTAAATGTACTGAGGTTAAAGTCAAAAATATTGAAGAGGAATTGTTGACTAGTCAATCAATCAATCAACTTGCAACATAATGTTTAGAAAGTAAGGGAGATAGATATACACTCTTCATCTACTTCTCGGGAATTACATGCTCATGCTTATGAAAGTGATTGGATAGTTTATTTTGGTTGTATCCATCACATGGATAAATATTCTTCTCTCTTTTACTGATTGAGTGGAGCTATAGAATAATAAATGATTGTGCTAAATGATTATGCACTTATTATTTCTAGTTGTAGAAAGATTGAATGTAAGAATGGTGTGGTCAATTATTTGTATCATCTACCAAGTTTGAGTGATAATGTTTTGTTTGTACCTAAACTAACAAAGACTAGCAAGAAGGTTGATTTCTAACTCGATAGGTCTTGTGAAGGATATTATAAATTACTTTGTTTTTGTTTCTAAGGATATTCTTGACCCTAATGATAGGTTGTATAAGTTCGATGATTTTCCTAAGAAGGATCCAAGACTAACTATACTCATATCTATGATCGATTACTAGAGTGGAATTTAGCATGAAAGGCTCAAACATCTAAATTTCTGAGTGATGAAACCAATGGTGAAGTTTAATATGATTAGTGTACTACCTAGGATTATTCCTCCTAATAGTTTTTGTGAAGGGTGTGTGATTTAAAAGCATCATTGGGATGCATTTTAGACAAGGAAGGAATGGAGAGAAAAGAATCAACTCGAACTTATCCATAGTGACCTATGTACAATTAGAAAACCATATTCTATAGGCGTAAGGCATGTTTTAAATTCCATTGATGATTTTTCTGTGTTTTTGGGTATATTTCTTGAAGAATAAGGACCATGTCTTTGAAAATTTCAAGGAATTTATGGCATTATCTTAAAATCAATGTGTCCACTTGTGAAATGTCTAAGATCTAGCAATAGAGGAGAATGTGTGAGAAAGGACTTTGAAAATATTTGTGTAGAATGGTGTGTTGAAAGGAAGAATTGAACATTGGTTGAAATGGGATGGTGTTTACCTCAAGCTAAAATAATTTCAATTAAGTTTTGGGGAAGAGGATATCTACTATCCAAACTACATTTTGAACACGATTCCATACAAAGTTGTATGGGATATGACTCCTCTTAATAAATGGGAGTGGAAGTGAAGCCTCAATTGGAAACCTTATAATGTTTAGATGCATAGTTTAGGCTCATATTCTAGATGATAAGATAAAAAAAAAATGGATGGAAAGAGAAATGCTTGTATTATGATGAGATACTCTAAAGAGTTGAAATCCTATAGGTTGTTTGATTTAATCAAACAAGAAATTAATTGCAAGAGGGATGTTGTGTTTGATGAGAAAATTTCCTGCATTTCTCATAAAAATCCTCATTTGGATTTATAAGTAGTGATCCACTTGAAATTCTAATAAATTTTGGATCAATTGACTACTACACTACATATACAATGTGTCTATGGGATTTTCAACTAGATAGTTGACTCGTGTACTAGAATCAACTTGTATTTGACTTTCCATAGTAGAATAACCACAATTTTTTACCATTTGATTATTAAACTAATGGTGATTTTGAATCTTGTAACATCCCCACTATAATCCCCAGTTTAATTAATTCTTTTGTAGATATAACGTGTGGCTACAGCGAAAGCGATGTAATATGCAAATTGTATTTCTATGTTTTAATAATAAAATGTGATGTCAACTGCTAAGGGGATGTTTTAATAATAAAATGTGATGTCAACTGCTAAGGGGACATGGACAAGAGATGGGGGACGAATTATTCTACAAGAGGGGGGAGTGTCTAGGATAATGGCCAAGAGGGGTCCAAGGGGGAATTACCCATGTATATTAATCCAAACTGTTTTCCTAAATTTGCTATTTGTATATGAACCTTCCAATTTTTTATTGAGTGTTCCCAAATCCAATCATTGAATACATGTAAGAGGGTTGGTGTGATTAGTCACATCCCATAGTTATTGGGCACATGGGGGTTGAGTATAATCATCTTGGGGAAGAATGTGAGTCAAGAAAGGAAAGCCAAAGGGAGGAAATTAGTATGGGTAGAGAGAAAAATTTTACACATTGAGTTTTGGGCATGAGGAGCAAGTGAATAGAAGGGAAGAGAGCTTGGAGTTTGTGAATCCATGGAGGGACAAATTTAGAGAAAGTTAGAGTTTATTGGAGCATATTTGGAGCTAGAAACTGAAGAGATAGGTTTTTAGGCTTGAAGAGTGAACTCCTGGGAGATTTGAACTGTAACAACAAGTGTTTGTTGTTGGTTTGCTGGTAGATTTCCTAGAAGCATGTTCCCTTGAGTTCCCATCTTAGAGATTCTTGATTGTGTGTGCCAAAGAGGCCCTGATAAATGAATGGGATACCCCAGGGACTGAGATCAATGAATTGGTACATTCCTTGGTTTGGGAAGTTCAAGAGGAAGAGAGCTGGTAGAAAATTGGGATAGTTGTATGAAGGTATCAATAGGTGGATGGTTTTATGATCTTTTAGTGGACTATGAGAGAACACCCTCTTTTTTGGATTATTCACCTCATATAAGGGGTGATTGGTTGTTGATATTTGGAACAATAAGTCTATGGTTGGGTGGAACATCCATCCCAAGCAGCTGATTTCTCAACTATTGTGAAAACATAAGTGTTGTATCTTGTTTCTGTTGTACTATAAATATTAATTGTTGTGCATAGAACCTAAGTGTGAAAACATATTTTACATGTTTTTGTAATGTAGTTTATTAGTTGCATTCATTTCTATTTTAGTATGTTGTAGAGGAATCAATGTAATGGTTTAGAAAGTAGTTAAATCTAGTATAAATTCAGGGTTGTAAGCTATAAGAAATTGTCTAGCAGTAACAAATTTAATTTAGTTAATAAAAATTTCATTTTTATGAGTATTCTGCACCATAATGTCCCTCGGTTGGGCTAGGGGATGTTACATTATGGTATCGAATCTCCTAGTTCAAACATTGGGTTTGGATGGGATTGAACCATAACAAATTGGTGAAATTCACTATTGTAAATTTTGCTTGTGACAGATTTGGGGAAAAACCAAGAATTTATAAAGAAATCCCCAAATTCGTGGGAAAAATCCATGTTTGAATGACTCTGGATGGTTTAACAAGGTTAATGGAGTAGAGCGGTGAAGTTACATATCGAAATTTAACCTAGAATGGTTGAAATTTGATTTTTAATGGCCTCCTGTAGAGTTACAGGAAGTTTGGTGAATCGACGGTCGATATATCTTTTGATATTGAGATTGGTGACTGAGTTTAGTCATGACAAATTTAAAAAATTCATAAGGTATCGGTCATTTGGAAAGTTGAATAAATCAACGACTGTGATTAATTTTTGGTAGTTTGGAAAATGGATCGAATCGACAATCTACACTCACTTTGGTCATTTTGAAAGATAGATCCAATCAATGGCCATAATTCATTTCAGGAGTTTTTTGAAATGGATTAGATCGACAACTTAGATTCGTCTGGGTTTTTGGTAGAAAATTTTGAAGTATGGAAATGAATCAAGAGAAATTGTCGAAGGTTGATGGTCGAGTCAGCAAGGTGAAGAGTTTGGTTCGGAAAAAAAACATCTCTAACTATAGATGTTCAATGGTCGGTGTTGACAGAATCTTGTGAAGTATTTTCAATCACCAACAAAAGTCGTCGATGTCCGATGGGTCAGTTGTCGAAGGTCGACCAAATTTGGTGAAGTATTTTGAATCAAGCAAGAGAATTCACTGAAAACCAAAGAATTAGTGGTTGGGTGTCGGCCAAATCAATGATGATTTCCATTCGCCAACAAATATAGTCGATGGGCGATTGTCGAATCATCCAATTTGGAGTTGTGTACAAATTGGTTGTACACAAATTTGAGAGGTGTTCAACAGTCAATGAATATCATCGATCACCAATGGGCTGATGGTCAGTCGTCAGTGGAATTTTTGGGGATTTTCATTCACTAATGGAAATCACTGATGGTCGCTTGTCGGGGAAATGGACCAATGGCTGACAGTCGCATCGGTAGTTTGGGAAAACTAATGTGCATGCCCAAAGGAGAATGTTGATATTTGATAGCCAAGTTAGCACAGATCAATAAATCATATTCCATGCAATTTGATATCAACATTTCATATTTGAAGGGTTGTTACAGTAGTAAAACAATCATGTTTATGCAATTTTTTGTGGTTTTTGAAAGTCATTAACTTGCGGGGCGTTTTTAGGGCCTAAACAAAATTTTTATCCAATCAAAAACCACAATAATAGACTGTACTAAGGTAGAATCTATCTATGCAGCTCAAATATGAAAAATAAAAATTCGAAGAGTGTTATCCAATGAACTAATCGGTTTGCAAAACAAAGATCGTATGAAGGAGTTATAGCCAAAACAATGAGGGTAAAAATTTGGCACCAATTTTACTTCCAGAAGGCATAAATCCATGCTCAGAAGTTTGTTTGGGGCATAGTAGAAGTCAATGGAAATTTTATGACCCATAGAATCTAGCGAGGGAATCATATTTTTGTTATGGTTACCTAAAAATGAGAAGGAATAGAAATAAGGCAGTTGTAGCATGAAAGGATAAATTGAGTAAAACGATGTAAACTTCTCTAGACTATAAATTTTATCTAGGAGCTCAAATTTGAGCAAACAAATAGTTTTGGGAAATTTCTTGAGGAGTAGAAGACACATGTCCATCCAGAAGTTTTAATTGGGAAATAAAATCTTCCATAAATTAATAAATATATTTTTGTAGAAGTAAAAGAGTGGAATTGCAACATGTAAATGTTGTAACTTTTTGCTCAGAATTCAGTTTGAGGCATGGTTATAGCTGTTGGAAATTTTTTTGAGAGATAAATGCATAAAGGGACTCAAATTTTGAATTGGTGCAATTTTTCCTTCGTAAATTGATGAAGAAATAGCATGTCTTCTATATGATGAAATGTTGTATTGTATGCATGTCAAACAATAATTATTGCATGAAATTTTTTTGCATAATTAGAGGTACGCAAAAGAAACTTTGGTTCTTATGTGAGGACTGGAGTTATGGAAGATTCTAAAGGATATTACAACCATGAGGAAGAGATCATAGTTCTACATGTCATCATGGGGAATGTTGAGACAGAGTCAAATGGAAGAAGAGGCAGGAATGAGCCTATAACTATGAGAAGCCTTCATAGGGAAGTGAAGAGTTATAGAGATGATAATGAAAGGATTATGAAGGCTTGGGAAGAGATACTATAGAGCTTAAATATGTTTCATAAGAAATTCAACAAGGAATCTGGCACCAAGAAAGCGACCAATGCTAGACAAGTGTTAGCATCAATATCCCATAGAAAAATGGATGATCATGAAAATGATAGGAATTAAAGAAGCATGAGAAGGCGCCATCATTATCCAAAGCATTCCACCAAAATAAATCATGAAAGTTCAGGGCCAGGGATCATTCCAATTGTTTTACTTGTTTGGAGGCAAAGAAGAAGGATAGAGGAAGACATCTTGCAAGGTGAGCTCAGGAAGATTAAGTCACCAAATTTCAATGGTGAACACAGGAAAGGAGAAGAGGTAGAGGTATGACTATTGGAAATTAAGAAATATTTTGAGCTACATGATTACCTATCCCAGGTAGAATCTAGAATCACCACCTACCACTTGCAAGGAAAGACAACCATGTGGTGGGATCAACTTAATCAAGCCAATAACCTTGATGAGAAGAGGATATCATGGAGGTAGTTCAAAGGATATTTCCAAGAGAAATTTTTTTCTAAGAATTACTACGAAACAAAGATGAAATATTTCTTTGAACTGAAGTTGCGAACCATGACAATGGAGGAATATGAGAAGAGGTTCTTTGAATTGTTGAAGT
>CBVK0101487567.1:0-13989 GCA_900067695.1 Picea abies
TATATGCCAAAAAGGGTAGGGAACAAGGGACAACCTTGTTTGACTCCGATATATATACACTAAGTCTTTTAAAACTATTAAATTAAACAAACCATATATTAATAAAAAGAATATAACAGAAATATGTGTTCTTTACTATATCTCCTTTTAAAATAAAAATAAACTTCCTAATATTGTGTAAATATAGTTTGTATCCATCACAACAATGACAATGCAATCATTTTTGTGAAGAAATAATGGATTAGGTTATGAATTATGTCAACCACACATTATCAAAGAATTTTTTGAAATAATGATGTTATATTAAGTTGGTAAATTTTTTATTTAAGGATACAAATTGAATGGAAAATTCTATCTATCTTTATTTTTTTAATGGATTTTTAAGCTATAAAATTCAAATTTGTTTTCTTTAATAAATAAAATTTTATGTCTCAACACACATAATTGAGTGATAAAGGAGAGTTGAAGGGAAAAAAATAGATTTTTTGGCAAATTATTGCAATCATTGAAGGGGAGGTACAATATGGAAGCCATAAAACAAGGGCCTCTTATAACCCCATTTACTCTCCTTTCCCCATTTACTCTCCTTTGACAAGGAATTTGTGGCCATGAAGGCCTTGGCCACTTTAAAGGGGAAACAATAAATAAAGAAGAGCCTCTTACAACCCCCATTTACTCTCCTTTGACAAGGAATTTGTGGCCATGAAGGCCTTGGCCACCTTAAAGGGGAAACAATAAATTTCATCTCATTAGAAACAATCAAAGTTTATTAAGAGACTTGAATAAATCCCAATTGTCTCCTTCATGCTTGCATTACTAAGAAGAACTATCAAAATCTTCTATCATGAGAAGACCCTAGTCGAGAAGTGGGATATGGTCATCCTTGAAGGAAATGGAGACCTATGTAGTGAACCACTCATTGGTCCTTTTGAAAGGATGAATTAAAAATCATTTTCTGAAAGAGTACTATGCTTTTTAATTTGAGTCGAAGGAAGATAGATATATCATATTTCATAGTGGCATGTACTTTTGATCCAAAATATATCTAAATAAAATGCAGAATGGTTATGAGACTCATTACACACAAGAATTAAAAAAAAAAAATGAGGGTTGAAAAAGGAAAAAATAAAAGTAAAATAAAATCCTTAACAATTTAAACTAAAGAAACTAAGAAAAAAAATTGAATGAGAAAAAGATAACATATGATAAAGAACATTGGGAAATGAACACACAAGGATGCTTGGCCTTCCCTTTACCCCAACATTAGTTATATCCTTCAACAATTTGACTCATAAATTTGGGCTTTTGGCAGAGTGGAAGAGGAGGATATTGGCTATGCAAAGGGCTAAATGGCATAGAGATCCATGAGACATAATAGTAACCCTACAGTTGTTGAAAAGAAAGACTAAGCGTCACCATTTTAAGTTAGTTTTCTTATTTGGGTTTCCAAGATAAAATATTTTTGCAATTATGTGTTTGATTTTATTTTTTTGTGATGGAGTTCCATTTATTGTTGTGTTTTAATGGTTTGGTATGAAAAATGTGGATTGTTTGGTGTTAATTCTTCTAAGAATTAAGTATGGTCCATTGTCTTACTAAAGACAACAACCAAGAGAATGAGCATGTCCATCTTATTAGCCAAATGAAATCAATGGTTGCAATAACATAGTTGTTGCATATTTCCAACTGAGTTAAAATTCCCAATCCCTTGTGTTTAACAAATTATTCCATCCTTTGGATGTTGGACATGTGATCAAGCCATACATTTTCACTATGGGATTTTTATGGCTACATGGGAATATTACATTGGTTTCAAATTGGTGAATTAAATAATTTCATCCCTATAGCACAATAAACTACCTTCCAACATGCCCTTTGAAAAGTTTTAGATGTGAGTCACTTTGGGAATACAACATAGCAATTGGGTTATGTGTCATATGATCTCCAACATTATCCTATGTAACAATTGTGTAGATTTTAACCTTGTACAATTAATTATTGCAAATGGATTATTAATAAAAATAGAAAACATATAATGACAAAAACACATACACATATATTTTACCTTGGAAATCCCATATAAGAAATGTTCATATAATCTTACATGATTATGCTTCCCATATAATAAATGTTCATAAAAATAATCTTAGCTAGAAAATATGTGTCCTCCCAAGGCCCTTGCTTTATATCCACCCCATACCTCACACAAAAAATATTGAATTAATATGAATATTGATCTCTATAAAAAATATCCTTTGAAATTTCTGCACCATGTACCTATGAATGATTCTTCCTCCTCTTACCCTTGGAAAGCCTTCATTATATAGATTGGTGGAGAAGGTTATGGGATGATTCTATATCTATAGAACTTAGTGAATCTCGATTGGATTGAGAGTTCCTACACTCATTTCACAAGAGGAACAACTAACCTAGTGTTGATCTCCTCGTGACTCCCCAATTCTAGAAGGATAAAGGGGCTACTGTGGGTTGTTAGTATTGCATCCAAAAACCAGTCGTGTGTTGTTAGTGATGCATCCCATGACCAATCACGCTCTACTAGTGGCTCATAGCAGACCTCCCTCAAAATTAATGAAATCTAGAGGTAGAAGAGTCTGTCACATCAAGAAATCATCAATGGTTCCTCCATGTGTCCCTAGGGTGGAAAATAAGGTTGTAAAAAATGTCCCCTAATGTGTAAGGAAAAAAGAGGAATTGATTGCGAAAACACATTACAATATTAGTCAAGAACTTGAGGAAGTGTAAGGAGGATGTTTAATATCAAATAACTATTGAGTACATACAATCAAACATCAGGCTAACACATATATAAATCATCCCCAAGGTAGGCATACCTATGCTTGAAAGAGAAACAAAGAATGTACACCAACATAATACATTGTATATCTATGAAATGAAATGCAAGACCATGGCCACAGAAAATTACACGATGGATCCATGTCATGAAAGAGTGTGTAGCCACAAGAAAATACAATGTGGATCTATGTCACACCATACATCATGAAGACATCAAGCATTGAGAGTGTCGATGTAGTATTCAAAGTACTCATACAGTAGTGATATACTCCATCGCAACTTGGGAGGGGTAATATGAATGAATGATATGACCCCAAATCCAAGGTCTTCATCCCAAACCCTAATGGTATAATTCTACAACGTGCAAATAAATGAGATGATTTCAAGCATGGTAGAAACCATTTGATTACCATTCATTGAGGTATATATTAATAACTCATGTGAGGGAATCCATCGATGATTAAAAAGGACCCCAAGGTACCTAGTACAATCTATCAAGTGTGAATAGAGGATATGATGTCTAACACTCATAGAATCAATCAATCAGGAGTAAATAATTTCAACCCATTGTTAATTGTGAGGAAGCCTGCCACTAAGGACAACAAGATCCAAGGTACTAGCTGGTTTCTAAATCCTTCTCCTCGATAATGTGATAAATTCCATAGGAAGAGATCTGTTGAAGGAGGGACTTAATGTTTCCCCCATCAATTGACATGAAACATACACTGAGGGATGATGTGAGAAGATGAAATAACCAAGCAAAACTAACATAGGGATGGTAGACTCAAGTTTAACTTCCCTTGAACATACATCATGACATAATGATGAATTGGAAGCAAGACTGAATAGAACCATTGATAAACTGCAACAATGCATCAAGAATTGAATCACTCTCCATAATCATTGGAAGAGTAACCAGCTGGAGGAGTATATGACTCATATGAATAGTATACAACTCTTAGGAAATCTATAACCCAATTGTAAGACAATGATGAAAAAAGATTCCATGTTCAAGGATGACATGAATGATAGCTACCATTTTTTTAAATACAAATCAATGGTAAAAAAAAACCTAATTCTTTTTATAGTGTCTCATTCATGGTTTAACGAGCACGAAAGAGAGATAAAAGTATTCTCAAAGGTGTATTTTTCGTACAGTTTTTATGATCCCAAAAAAGAATAAAAAATATACTTTTAAGGTGTCTTTTTCATGATTTAACAAGAATAAAAAGAGTTAAAGTAAGCCCATCAATTTTATTTTTCATGGTTTAACAAGGACGAAAAAGAGTTGAAATTCAGCTCATCTGGAGAGAATGAGTGGCTTAACAACATGCATCTATGTTCCAAGAACATGTAACTGACCTAGGAAATATGAATTCAAATAAGGTATTGTCAAGTGAGGTCCAATCATATAAGTGGTTATCTCCAGGGGTATAGGGTCAGAAAATGAAGGTAAGTGAATGCATAAGCAAGAGGTCAAGAGTGAATGCAGTGTTGGTAAGAAGGATCACGACAAACAACAATGCAACACTAGGCCCCAAGACATAAGAATATAATGCATATGTGGCCATAAAGTAAAATAAAAATGATGGGAACCCCATCAAGATATGGCCAGAACATAAATGAAGAGATAAAAATGAGGGTCAACTTCGAGTCATGGTAGGTCTACAGGAGGGCTCTCGAGCCTACAAGAAATCAAGATATGGAATTTCACTGAATACCCCTCTCATCAGTTCCAAATTAGGAATAATGGATGCTCGAGGATGCTCATAATCCCTTGGTTTATCAATGGAAGCCATGACTTCTAGGATTACCTCATCTGAAGGAAACTAAAAATCGAGGAAATCATACAAACTTAGAGAGTCAAAACCCATATGGGTGGAGTAGCTTGATCATATCCCATATTAGGATGAAGTTTTTGACCAATGTCGAGTGGTGTTGATGAGATCGTTGATGCTTGCAATCTCAACCATTTTGAGTGGCATGCGAGTTCTATAAATTAGAATTCCTCAAGATGAGTTACTACCCAAGGATTAATAGATCCAAGGGATCCACTAGTAAACAAAGAGATAATATTGATAGGAGCAACATTCAAAAACAAAAGTGGAGGGGGAAGGGTAAAGGTACCCATCAAGGAGCGATCTTTGAACATCCTCACACCAAGACTCATATACACACTCTTCACCAACAAAGGGTACATTGGAGCCCACATTGGTTCTAAGTTCTGGGGTGCAGAATGTAATCCAGTCAATGGTGATGATATTTCCTTGATGAGGAAATCAAAGAACCTTAAACACTTACGAGACAAAAACCATCGTCTCATAGAACCAAGTGCAGCCAAGTAGCAACTTGTACTCTAGAGGAGCATTGACCACCTCCACTTCAATGGAGACAATCTTACCACCTAACTCAAAGGGAATTTTTTTGATGATACAATGAGGCCTAAACATATGTCCATTAAAGTCCTTTAACATAGTGTTGGATGAATCGAGCTTCAGAGAGCTGATATATTTCCAACATGAAATGGACATAATGAAACTAGAGGCACCTTCATCTACAACTATGTATAACATGTTTTTCCCACTTACTCTCACTGGAATTTGAAAAGCAATTTTGTGGGAGAGCCTATGATGAGTGAGGTCCAATCAAAATGTAATTAAACTAGAACCTAAGGGGTTAACCCCATCTATTGCTGAAAATGATGTTTTATGTTGTGTGGGGCATATCTGTAGGACTTTGAAAGAAAAAATTACACATGGTTCCTGGGACAAGTCTTCCACAATATTGTAGTTGTAGGTGGCCCATGCATTCGGGATATGAGTTGTGTGTCAAATAACACCATTTGGTGGGTCAATAAATTCTCAAATGATGGCTTCTCTATCTAGAGAGGGCCACCAAGTTGGGAATAATTGAATTGATCTTGATTTGTAGGACCAACCTCAGGAGTATTGTATTCTTATGCTCAAGTTGGAAAATAGATTGTCTCGTCACACATGAATATGTTGGCATTCAAAGATGACCCCTCAAACTAAGGAGTACCTACCATGCCCCCTTACATAAGGGTGGGATTTGAAGAAACCATTTGTTTTGGTTGGGGAGTAAATGGATGATTCAAAAAAAGAGGTTGTTGGGCACCCTCTATTGGGAAAAATAGCGATGAATTTCATCCATATTGGGACATTGGTGAGTAGGATGGTCTTTCCCACAAATATTCCAAGGACACCTATTATTTTTCTTCTCTTTTGTGCCTCCCCCAGTATTTTTTTGGGTTTGAGGAGTTACACTCTCATTGATATAATTCTTCTTCTTATTTTTCTTCTTCCCTCCAGGTTGTTGAGGATTGTTCGGTTGTGTGGACTGCACTGAATTCACCTCAAATGTTGAGCAGGAAATTGAGTAGTATGAGTGGTGGGTGTAGCGGCTGGTGGGTGTGATTAAATGTGCACTTGACCCAATTGTCCAGCTAATTGTCCCACATATGTATTGGAAATGGAACCAACAAGCCATCGGCATGGGGTCTTGGGTTTAGTTTATGGGGATATATTGACAACCTTGGAGCATTTGGAATAATATCATATAATGTGTCAGATTGAGAGTAGATCAAGTATAAATGTTGGGAATGTAATATGGATTTCTCCTTGGTAATTTCCCCTTCCATATCAACATCTTTGGCGATAGGTGGAAAGAGAGATTTGGTAAACCAATCCATGAGGAGTTGGTCAGGAATCTTGGATTTGATCATCTTACGTCGTCACCTCCACTCATGATTGTGATAAAAAATATGAGTGGAGGTATATTGGAACAAAGATTTCAATAGCTCTATCCTATTCTCGTACCTAATGGGTAATTGGAAATGCGTTAAAAATGTCATGGCCATGTCATTGGAGCTAGTGAAGGAAGCACTTTTAAGTTCGATATACCATTTAGTGGCACCTCTAGTTAGGGATATCTAGAAAAGACATAATCGAACATTTTCATTCATCAAAGATTTGTATGAACACCATAGGTGATAAGTCATAATGTGTGTGGATAGGTCTTCTCCTATATTTCCATCAAAATTTATCATGTCCAATGGAAACTTGATAGGTATGGTCGGCCATAACAGGTCATGGAGGATGGGGTCATTTATCAAAAATGACAATTCTGAAAAGTCTAATGTCTCCAATAAAGTAAACTATGTGTTGGAAAATGAATATTGGGTAGAGTATGAAGCACCTTGTGAACCACATGAACCCTAAGGTTCCCCCATGTTCACCTTTCCAATGGGATTCATATTTCCAAAAGGGTTATTTCCCCTAGGGATGGAAGCACTCCCAAGAGTCTGGATTCTCTTAGGACTGTACACATCCCTAGGAGGATTACCTCTCGGGTTAAATGGACTCCCACAAACATTACTACTTCAAGGTTCGTACATTCCCCCAAGAGGATTACATCCAGGAGTGAACATGGACCATGAAGGATTATTACCCCCTCACCATAACTAGTCCCAAAGAAATAACATCCAAGACTAGAAGTGGATATTAAAGGGTAGCCACCCCACTGAGTGTAATTTCCCCTAAGGGGAATTCTCCCAAGGACAGTGGGATGACTAGAAGGTCCACTACTCCCTATACCATAATTTCCCCTAGGGGAAATTCCTACAGGCACAGAGGTATACGTGGAAGGATTATATATTCCAAGAATTGGTGGGTTACCCCATGGGATATTGAATCCCCCGGGAACATTGTTCCCCCATCTTGGCTAGGAGTATCCCACAACCCACTAAACATATTCCATCTAAAAGGAAAACCAATATTCGGCATTGTTGGGCTACGAAAAAGGATGTCAGATGTGGAAGGAGATCCATTTTCAGTGTTGAAACTAAGGCTTGCCCCCCCGCCGAATGGATATCCATATGTGGGAATTATAACAGATGGTATGGGTATCCCAATGATAGGTTTATTCATGGAGGGAAAGGAAGTTATAGCTGGCATCCCCCAAATGGAGACACCTGATGAAATGGGAAAATATGGTGTGGGTCCTATGGCACTAATGGACGAAAAGGAGGACATCACATAGGTTCCTCTTGTAATGCATGTTGATGCGATTGAAGTCTCAACCACATTGGATGAAACACGTGGTCTTGACATCATGTGAGGATCACTGAACAAAGAAAAAGGCTCATTGAAGTGTCTCGTAACTTGGATGAGTAAAAGGTCTATAGGATGAATCAAAGGAGGGTTAAAATGACATGGAGGAATTTAATCTACCTATTCGAATTATACATACTCACTCTCCTCAAACCTTCTGTCAAAATATTTAAACTCTTTATCACATATCTCTCTCCATTTAAGAGGTGGTTGTTCCTTTTTTTTAGGTGCAAGTCCTCATTGTCGATGGGACTAGTGAAGTGTTTTTTGAGCCATGGTTAATGAGTTGTGTTATAACAATAACAAAAATTAACCTATGGCTAATAAGTATAGGCTATCAATAGGCAAACCAATGGATTAAGGATCCTTCCTAAAACCAACCCTTTGAGGGATTTCAAGTCCCCAAAATCTTAGCTAGAAAATATGTGAGGAACAGTTATGAAAGCCCACACATAATATCCCTTACTAGTGCAAGTACCCTTTATTAAGGCAGGCACCCTCCAGGGGAACTAAAACAAAGGTTCAATGTCTGCCCCGGGTACCATATGAAATTATCACTTGTAGTCGCCTCCGTAGATACATAGGAAAGGCCACTATGGTTACCACCTCACAATTGATTACAGAGAAAATATTCAAAGTCCAGACCACACATATGGGTAGGGAAACAAATCC
The DNA here is from genome assembly GCA_900067695.1 of Picea abies. Taxonomy (NCBI): domain Eukaryota; kingdom Viridiplantae; phylum Streptophyta; class Pinopsida; order Pinales; family Pinaceae; genus Picea; species Picea abies. The sequence goes on from CBVK0101487567.1 coordinate 8,616, forward strand.
TAAAGCTTTGAGAACACTACCTCATAGAGAGGTGTGGGCACTTTCAGAAACCCCATACATGTAGTGATCCAAGAAATATAGCAAACACCAAGACAAGCAGAGAGTGGATATCACTTCACTTGCCCCAATGTGACCTTATGCTTAACTCATGTGTTAGAGGATCTTCCCGACACACACACTGTGAAAATGGATTGATTCTCTCAGTAGTGACTTCTAGGTTCATTTTTGGTGGCCTTGAAGAGTTTACTCTCCAATCCTACAACAAAGCCCTAAATCCTAATCTATGTCAGTTTTCTATAAAGAAAAAGATTCTAATATATCTTAACTAAGTGTTATTTTTCTTATGGTTGTTTCTTTCTCAAGGGAGCAGATGGAAGTTCAATGATTTTTTTACTCTTATGCAATCCAAAGAAGAGAAAATATATATGCAAAATATGCAACTTTTACTTTTGATGAACTCTATACAAAGAAGGGAAGAGAAAGTTTTCTTTTCAGATTTTACAATCAACGGGACAACCTCACACTCCCTCAATCAACCACTCAATACAATCCAACAAATGGAAAATATCATTAAACATGAATTATGCCAATGTGATCTTTTTAAGAATGCTCAAAAGATTTACCCTGGCACTTTTCTTTTGTTTTCTATTATTTTTGAAATGCAATTTTATTTAACCTAAGAAAATGAATATGCAAATCAAACCGGAAAACGAAAATCTAAGGGTTGTATGATATTGGTAGTAATGTCACCAAGGACACTCTAATTTCTACAAGATATAAAAAACACAAAAATTAGAAAAGGATCTAGTGATGGAACACCTTTGAGTACATACAAACTATATGTAAAAGGAACAAGGATACACTACCATATCTAAAATTATTTGTTGGGAATGTTGCCCAGATCACCACTCACTAGGAAGCTATCTCACACAAACAAGAAAGCCCAACCAAAGAACTCAAATACCTCAAACTCACTTCAAAAACACAGGTAGAAAATAAGTGGCTCAAACAAAGAGTATATATATTCTATCATACCCTTGGAAGGCTCACAAGATCAGGCAAAGTACAAATCTGATCAAGAAAATCAAAAAAAATTGGAAAATAGTCACCTACAGGGGAATTCGTGACCTAGGAGAATCACAAAGAACGTGACTAGTATGCAGGAAGTTGTGGGCTATATAATTTTCATCTTGAAAGAAGTCACTTCGGTGTAAACTAGTTAGGTGCGACTCTCTGCAAAATTTGGGTAAAAAGGCCCAGATCTTACAAATCTAAAATATCTACTCTCTTAGTGAGTGATGAGGAAGATTATAAACTACAAAACAGGTTTCAAAGGAAAAAGAGAAAGAGAAATCTAAAAATAAGGAAGAATCAAATATGCTTCCCTAGTAAAGTCTCTAGTTCTGTTGTTGGATATTTCCCTCCTATAGATAGGTGAGTTATCCCTTGGATCTACCCTTGATCCAAGATAGACAGTGGGATAAACAAAAACAAGGTTATCACTAGATCTATCTGATTTGTCCTAATTATGCTATGAAAATTGGATGGGAATGTTGTCCTCGTGTGTTCATGGCTGGTGCAACTCCAAATATCCATCTCCATCTCTTGCAACTTGTTACTTTCACACAAAGAGACAGTGCACACCTTTCTCAAACCTCTTTAAGCTTTAAAGAATGAAAATATAAACTAGGTCTAGTCTATTATACTCAAGGAAAGATTAGATCTATCACAAATATCAATTACAAAATATACAAGAATTGGAAGGGGAAAACCATATTGATCTATATTGATGAATGGAGATTAGTACATCAATCATGAAAGCGCACCTTGAGTCATCAAAGAAGTCTTCCATGGGACCTTTCTCCAACTCCTCCCCAACTCTCACACAAGAAAGGCTCACGTGATATGAAGATTGATCTCTATAGAAGATCTCCTATGAAATTTTTGCAGCATGTACTTGTCAATGTTTCCCCCTCCTCTTACCCTTTGAATGCCTTCTTTATATAGATTGGTGGAGGAGGATAGGGTATGCTTCTATATCTATATAACTTATTGAACCTCAACTCAATTAAGAGTTCCCAATATTGTATCATGAGAGAAACAACTCACCTAGATTTTATCTCCTCATAACTTCCCAATTCTAGAAGGCTATAGGGGTGATCATAGGCTATCAGTAGTGCAGTCAGCGACCAGTTGTGCTCTGCTAGTGGCTAAAAGCATGACCTCCCTCAAAATCAATGAAATCCAAAGGTAGAAGAGTGTGTCTTGGGAAGGAATAATCAATGGGTTCTCCATGTGTCCCTGGGGTGGAAAATAAGGCTATAAAAGCAGTAGTAGTATATTTTGTAGAATAGTACCTACAAAAAACCATGTTTTGTAATTGTAATACAGAGCAGTTTGCAAGATATCAAGTGATGATGAAAAATGTTTTTGGAACTTGTAAATGGTATTGGAAATTGAATTTATGGTGTACATGTGTTGTTGTATGGTGATATGGTCAGGAATGAAGATGATGAATTGGGGAATGTGTAAAATGGAGAATGAAGATAGTGATAATAATGATAATGTTGATACTTGAAAATAGGATTTGTAAGATCATGCATATATTGATTCATTGTGTTTCTATTATGGTATATGTGTTGATCATTTTTCTTTCTATTTCAATTTTTTTGGAATACTCAAGTTGGCCCGATTTTGTAGATTTTTCATGGCTTATTTCTAGCCTATATACCTTAAAACACTTGATGAAACAATATTAGGGTTTTTTTCTTTTTCTCTTTTTTTTTTCGTTTTCTTGTGTTAGAGCACTAGTTCCATTTCTAGTTTTCATCAATGCTCTACCCCATCAGCTTGTTAGGGTTTCCATGATGGGGAATATTTTTTTATAGACCTAAAGCTACCTCCATGGAGTTTTTCAGCCAGATGTCTATCCCAAGTGCCTCAGTGAGGTTTTCATTTGGGTATTTTATTTTATTTTTTCTCTTTTTTCTTTCCTTTTTTTCTAAGATCCCATTTCCATCAATATGGATTGAGAGTATTATTTATCTCAACCACATCTAGATATTGTATTTTGATTATGGCTATGAATTATTCATTGGATAGAGGCTTGTTATATATTTTGAGCCTATAACCATTGACTAGGAGGGGAATTCCCTCCTCATCTATTGTCCTGATCTTTACTAATCCAATATCATATAATGTTTCAATATTGTAAGGACCCATCCATAAAGTTCTTAAATTTCCCTTGAAATCCTTAAATCTTGAGTGATAGAGGAGTGCCAAATCCCCTTCCTTTAAACTTCTAGTCTTGATTATCTTCTCATGCCATGTTTTCCTTTGTAACTTCACCGCCTCTATGTAGAACAAGAATTGTTATCTGTACTCATCCAAGGAATGAATTGTGACTTCAAACTTCACGACTCTTCTTTCATCAATTCCTCGAACATGCATAACTCTGAAGTACTGAAACACTCCACGAATATCCTCCTCATAGCTTTACCAGATCTAATGGTCTGGAATCATTCTCCTCCCTCCGAGAACAAATCTCGTTCACTGACTATTAGTGAAGACTTCAAGAACTTCTTCCCTTGAATATTTCCACTGCTCTCCCTCTTGATCTTTAACTTCCTCTGGTTCCTCTCAACACTTCCTTCGACACTTAGTCAAAATATTGATATGTGCACACCTTGTAACAGATTTTCGTCTACAACTCAACTTCTCTGTGTGGATGACTTATCACTCCTTGCGACTGTTCTCCAACCTCCTTTGTCTCTTGTGATTGAAATCACGCTACTCCTTATGAGATTTTGAGTCTAAAAACTCTATCACGTGCTCCTTACAGATGTCAATGCACTCCTTGCACACATACAAGTTCTCGTTATCTCTTCTGAGCTTCGAGTCAAAACAAACTCGGTCACGCACTCCTTGTGGACACTATGCACACCTTGCACTTTCTCAAAGAAGAGAAACAATTGGAACCTATGTACTCTTCGTAGTGACTCATACATTCAACAAAGAAAATGTGATCATGGATTTTAAGAACAAGAAATAGTAGAGAATTGAAAAATAACAGAGAGTCTACCATTCATTCAAACAGATAGACACATAACAACACACATTTGGAACAATGTTTTCCTCTTTTATATTCATCCAACTGAAATTTACATACATTCATACAACATTTATCTGTATCTTCTAGCTCTTATCTTACAATGGAAATCTACACATTAGATTCAACAACAATTGATTATTTCTCTTCTATCAACAACCTCTTCTCTACAACAATCAACAACCACTATTGGAAAATATTACAAATCTTTATACAAAATGGTTTCTCTTCGATCCTTTCCCTCCAACTACTCTACATTATCCTATTGGAATTAAATTCTATCAACTAATTCACATATATTACAATAAATATCGAGTCAGAAAGATAAGAGAGCAAGCTCCATATCTGCACCACGATCTGATTCATAAAACAAATACATTACCCATCGATCTTATATGATTGCTCGGCCTCTGATCATTAAAGATGTTCATAACTCAAAAAGTTTTGTTAGATATTACATTAATACACTAATATTTGAAATTCAAAATGTGCGCTAGTGCGCCCAGCTGTCTTCCACTCTTGTTCTTTGCCAGCAATACTCCTGCATCATACTCCCTTGGATGAAAAATTCATGGACTCCTCTCCATGAGCTCCTGCACCAATATTCCATGCTTCTGGATCTCTTCTTCACCAACCCAACTGACATCTTTTATTGGTCATCCTTTCCACTTTACCAAGTATTCAAAATGTGTCTTCCTTCTGGTCTCCTTACCAACTCGTTGATCTATGATCATTTCCATCTTTAGCTTCTCTGCCATAGGCAAATATTTCTTCCACTGGATCCTCCTTTGATCTTCATATCCTTCGAATCCATCCTCCCTGTAAGGGTACAGGTCAACAATGTTGAATATGGGTGATATTCCCACATCTTCTGGCAGCTCTAACTCATAATCATTCGCACCAAATCTCCTCAGTATTTTACACGGCCCTGTCTTTTTCAAATTAATCTTATTGTATGTTCCCCTCAGGAATATTTCCTTCCTTAGATGTGCTAGAACCTAATCTCCAACTTAAAATTCAAGTTTCCTCATGTGTTGATCAGCTCTGTGCTTGTATTCACTACTACTCTTCTTCAACTGCTCCTTGATCTGATTGTGAAGCTCCTACATCTCTGCAGCAAAATCTTTGGTTCCCGCACTTCTAAAATCACTTTTCTTCGGAACACATAACTTTGAAAATCCTCTCGGATTAATCCCATACATGATTTGAAATGGAATTTTCCCAGTGCTCCTATTCACTGAGTCATTATATGCAAACTCGGCTTGT